>JAIUJO010000055.1:1803834-2108311 GCA_023846275.1 Vanilla planifolia | reverse complement strand
AACCTGACCAATAGTTGCCATAATATATTCAAATATTTTTTTTCTTAAAAAAACAACTTAAGAGGGCATGGCATTAGTACAATTAATACTAGATTGATCATTATGTTAAATGTGGTTTAGAACATAAATGTTAGTCAACTAGATCTTGCCAGCTTATAGAAAAGTTAAACTCGATGTGCATAAGAGCTTTATGAAAGATTGGTTTATAGTTGTAAGAATCATTTGGGATTACAAATGAAAAGTATTATAATTTCTTGCCTAATTAGATGGCCATTGCTCTAATATGGAAGCAAGTGTCTTTTAAATGACCATGTTTTTGGAAGTGTATATGGCAATAGGTTTAGTATGCTAATGATTGTACAGGACTACATCACATATCTTAGAATGATCATAGGTCTCCAAAAACTTCCTTTAAAGTAAAAAAAAATACTTATGAAATTAAGCAAGTCATTGAAGCAATTAAGGTGGATTAGTTCTTCATTTGTTACGAGCATAACCAAAGAACTATAAAAATTAGAAAAATTGTTGGTCAATCACATAAGGAATAGATATGATATTATTATAATATTTCATTATGAAGTATGACTATATTGAACATAGGTAAAACTTTATTACCTTATATTCATCAATAGTAAAAGGATTAAAGTTTGATTTCTTTTTATGTAACAATGATAAGATGCTAAATTTCAAAAGTTGTTGTGCTACTATGAAAATATCATAGAAATCTTAGTAGATAACTTCTCAATTGCTCCTTTCCCATCACAAAGTTAGTTGAATTATTAATTGTGTTATCTTGATACAAGATATTATCTTTTCTAGACAACTGAGTTTAAATAAATACCATTCACAATAGTGCATCATGAAACTTGAATGATTATTGCTTCATTCTTTTACTAGGTAGAGACGGTATTATTTATAATAGATTCACAAATAACAACATTGGTGTAATCTATTTGACATTTTGCCATTAAAAAATTTATTAAACTATTATGACTACTGAAGTAGAAGATTCACTTCCCACCATCTCTGGCTTCTTGCTTAAGGATTATAACGCTATTCTCATTGGTGCATCTTGCACTATGTTTCATAAACCTTATGTATGTTGAGGAAACCTCAAGTGTGCAATATTGTATAAGGCAATTATTTTGGTACATTTTCATTTTATAAAATATAGCAACTCTTCTTCTAAAAAAGTTTTTATGACCTTATTTTTAATAATACATACAATTGATATGGAAATGGCTTATGTAATTTGTAGATGGTTATTACTCATCCATTTTATGTTTCAATTTGACATTATGATAGGTGTGGAGCCTTGATTATTGATTGTATTTAACATCTTACATTTTGGTTTAGTAGCAGAAGATCTAATTTGATTATTAGTACGCATGGTTATTTTAGGAGTATATATTTTTGTTATATCCCTTTAAGAACTTTTTTTCTTTGTTTTATTTATTGTGTTATATTTTTCACTTTCTTTAGTTAGATAATTATTCTTATTTGTAAAAGCTTTCTTTTGACAACTTATGCTTTATTAAATAAATTAAAAATTTTCAAATATGTCATAACATATTTCTACTTATTGTTTTTAATTATTAAATGATATTTTTCACTCAATTTAAAATAAAATCTTTGAAGACTTTACTTTTTTAAATTTTTATTAATTAAATATCAATTTTCAAACTAAAAATATCAAAATAGAACAAAATCGAACAATGAGGAAAAAGGAAAATCATGATTGAGAATTATATTTTGCATATTAAAAACGGTTTTGTAAAATTTTATGTTTAAGATAAATCAACAAAATAATATTGGAAAATTTGTTTGTTAAAAGTAAAATATATTAGACAAAGTTAAACAATAAAAATTACAAAATATTATATTTTTTGTAATGCTGAAAAATATGTAAAGCTATGTCATGAGAAAAATATTCTATCAACAAAATTTTAAAAAAAACGTTTTTATTAAAATTTTCAAATAATAATTTCATAGTAACATAATAGTCGATAATATTTTTATGAACATATAACACGTAACACAAAAAATTAAAAATAAAAATTTGAAATGTTTTAAATATTTATGTTTTTTTGTTTAAGAAATATTACAAAGTTTTTATCCCAATAAATATTGGTGTAGTGAAAACAAAAAATTTCAACATAGAAAATTATTGAAGTGATATTGAAAGTACATAATTCTAATAAATCACATGGATAAAAAAAATTATATTTCTGAAAGATTTTTGCAAAACAAGATAAAGGAGATATTTATCATTCTAATGTGAACAATAAAATAAAGAATTATTAATGTTTTTTTGGCAAAAAGATTACAAATTTTTTAAATTGCGGTAAAATTGAGTGAATATCAGTAATTTCAAAAATTAAATTTATAACTAAAAAGTAAAGGAAATAATGTATAAACACTAAAGAGATACAAAATAACTATTACATTACAACATTTGAAATGTCAAAAATTATGACTAAGAAATTTTAACGGGGATAATTTTCACAATTGCAAAAACTGTTTAAAATTGTAGAATTAAAAGAATTTGCTGATGAAAAGATAACAAATGATTAACATAATTTTAAAAACATATTAAAATATTCTAAAATTAAATTATACTTTTTGTTGTGTAATATATATATATAAATGTTCATAATAATTTTAAAGAAGGAAAATTTATGAATCAAAAATATTTATAAAAAGATCAAAAATATAAAAATACATAATGTTTTTATGACAATAAAAATTCTAAAACATTTATCACTATTTATACAACTTGTCAAAAAGTAATATTTTACATGTAAACCGAAAATATATTGAAAATTTTGTTTTACTAAAGTGTTATTTGATGAGGAAAAAAATTTCATTTTATCAACTCAAGAGTACATGCATGATTAAACATTTAAAATGCATATACATAAGAAAAAAGTGTAACTTAAATATAATAATAATTATAACTCTAAAAACTAATATTAAAATTTTTAATTTCTTTCATAAAATAATAAAAAGTATGTGCATCAATTTCTTTTCTATTAGATTATTTTTACATATTTCAGAATTAAGAAATAAGAAAGTAATCAACTCAGTCAAAATCGTAAAATATTTAAACAAAAGGAGTTGTTTGTTTCAAAATAAAATTTTCTTATAATAATTTGGACTACATATCTTTACGATTTATTAGATTGTCCTACACACTTAATGAATACATTAATTTGCCTTTTAAGTTATTAGTTTTGTACAAGTTCATATTTTAAAAGTGTGGCATGGAAGCATTACAAAGTGTGATTCTGTCTAAGAATACTAGATTTGAGTTAATTATAGTAGGTTAACTCAAGTTCACTTTATGCTTTTTTTTCAAGCTAAAATCTTCATTTATTTTATTTTTTTATAATAATTGAATTGCAATAGAGAAAGAAAAATTTTATTATAATAAAATTTCTTATTGAATTAATAAAAATTATTTTTAATATTATAAATTTAAGATATAATTGATTGTGTTTACTTATAATTTTGTAATTTTTTATCTTTATCAATGTACATAACATGTTTTATGACATCATATACATATTATCATAATAACTTTCAAAAGTTCATTATATTTATTATATTTCTACTTAACTATAAATTTTTTTTACTTATGTTACTTTATAGAATATGTTTCTACTACAAAGTTATCCTTTTACTATAATAGATATTTTTGTAAATTTTTGTTATTTAAAGTATATTACAAATTTTAAATTTTTACAAACTTTTGCATTTTATTTTTTGTCTTTTGTGTTTTGATTAGAAAGGTACGTTGGTAAATTTCATTGTGTTAGACATAATTTGAACAATATAAATGTTTAATAATATTGATAATTTTTTAAATTTTTTAATGCCAATAATATTTTTTTGAAAAATTAATTTTATTAAAAAAATCTTTTCTTAAAGTTCACTAAATAATTTTACTCAATTATATTATTTTTGTAATTATTTTGTTTTCTATAATATTTTACATTTTTTTATATAATAATTGTTGCAAGAATTGTAAATAAGAAATTAAAATAATTAAATAAATTTAAAATATGCTAAGAAATTATGGAAAATATATATTAATCAAATAAGATAAATGAGATTGAGAAATAAGAAGTTATTATGATAATACCGCATTTGAAATAATTAACAAAACTATTTTTAGTATTGGAAATTTGTTTTGATACAAAAGTTAACCACATTATATGATAATTATAATTTATAAGATTAATAGAATAATGGTAAATTTTAAATTTTTTTTTAAAAATGCATTCAAAATAACAACAATAAAAGATCATCAATAAATGAATCAGAGTTGATCCATCCGCTTTCAAAATTCTCGGAAATCCCTCGCTTTTCGCGTCTTCATCTTCCTTCTCCAGCTCGCTCGCCGGCAGGCCTTCGGCGGGTGGACAATGTCCTATGGATCATCCGCCAATCCGAAGGTCATTTGCGGAGGTCCTCGGCAAGGTCGAGGAACCTTCCCCTTGCCGGATTCGCAACTCCTCGTTCTACAAGGGAGCTCCGGAGGTGGCTTTCTCGCCTGGGAGAAGCTGGCGGCGCCGCTCAAGTTTTCTCTAGTGGGGAAGTTCTCACATGGTAGGCCGCCGGTTGTCGCCATCCGCTCCACCATGTCCAAGTTCGGGTTCCGCCATGAAGTTCAGGTGGGTCTCTTAAACCAACACCACGTTCTACTCCGGTACGCGACGGAGGAGGACTACCTGCAATGCTGGATGCGGAAGGTTTGGTTCATCCAAGACTTCCCGATGAGGCTCCTTAAGTGGTCTCCGACCTTCCGTTATGAGGCTGAGCCGTCTCTGGTTCCTGTTTGGGTCGCCTTCGACCAGTTGCCGATTCACCTGTTCAACAAGGCTTCCCTGTTCTCAATCGCGGCAACGCTCGGAAAACCCCTGAAGGTGGACACAGCTACAGCGGCCATGTCCCGGCCCAACGTCGCCAAGGTCTGCGTCGAGATTGACCTCGCTTCCCAACTGCCGGAGCGCATTCGTATTTCCTCCATTCCCAGAGTGAAGGCGGGTGGATTCTGGCAACGAGTGTCTTATGAAAACCTACCCTCTTACTGCTCCAAATGCCTCACCATCGGTCACGACGCTTCCGGGTGCAAGAACAGAGGTGATCAGAAGAAATCCACGCTCATCGGCACGAAGGCACAACCCCCCACGCAGGCTAAGCAGTTGGTGGATAAAGGCAAAGCCTTAGCAACTCAGCAGGATCTTCCGGAGCCTAAGGCCTTTAACGATCCTGGCCAGTGCTCTCACTCTTCCAGTCAGTTGGCACGGTCTGATGCTCTGCCTTTGGACTCCTTGCCTCGGCCTCCCCCAGGGCCTTGGGGCGATGGCATCCTGGGGCCGTCTCCGGCCCTCCCTCCTGGTGAATGGGGCGATCCAACCCCGGAAACTATATCACCTCTTACGGCCTCTGCGGTCTGCAGGCCAACCCCTGCCCCTTCTCCACCGCTCGAAGAAGGGGAGCTTAAACCCCCCACGGAGCCTTGCTCCGTGCACCGTCCTGGCACTCCACCCAGTTCACTGTTGGTACAAACGGGAGGAGATGGTGTCGAAGCTGGACACCGCTCCCGCCTCCTCCCCCCCCCCCCTTCTTCGCCGCCTCGCATCTCCCGGGCCATGGATGGTGCTAACAGCGACAATGAGTCGCGGTCCACCTCCTCATTTCCAGACGATCCTCCCTTCTTGGAAGTGCTCTCGAGGAAGAAACGGAAGAAGAAGAGATGGGAGTTCAACCCTGAGCTGCCGATCCCCGGTCACCAGGAGCTCCTCGAGCTCGATCCCTCCTTCTCCCCCCCCAATGATCAATTCGCTGACGTGGAATGCCCGAGGGGTGGCGAATAATGCCACCATCGGAAGACTCAAGAAGCTCATCTCCTCCTTCTCCATAGACATTCTTATTCTGTTGGAACCATTCATTAGCGGTGACCAAATCCCACCCATCTGCTGTAAGCTTGGGCTCATGGACGGGATATGCTCCGGCAATGGAAAAATTTGGATTCTTTGGTCGAATCGGTGTCTGGTTCGACCCATCGGGTCCTCTGCCCAAGCGATCCTCTGCCATCTTTCTGTCGGAGGCATGCCTCCTTCCTTCTTCTCGGCTGTCTACGGTCAACATTCCAAACCCCTCCGGCGACCTCTCTGGGAGGACCTCTTGGCTCACTCTGCGACTGTTGCTTCCAGCCCTTGGTGGATTTGTGGTGACTTTAACGTCACCTTGCACTCCGTCGATGTTTCACGCACGGCGCGATTTAGCCGATCTGCGGCCGACGACTTTCAACAACTAATCGACTGCATGGGGTTGCTAATCCCGCCGGTCTCGGGCAGCAACTTCACTTGGCAAGGTAAACGCAATGGGAAAGTCATCCTCAAGCGGCTCGACTATTTCCTCTGCAACACTCGCTGGCTGGATCTCCTGCTGGACGGGCACATCGACATCCTCACTAGAACAGCCTCGGACCATGCCTCGATTCTGTTCCGCGCCTCTGGCGTGCGGAATCGGGTCGCGCGTCCCTTCAGGTTCCTTAATGTGTGGCTGTCTCACCCGAATTTTCACCAAGTGGTCAAAAGGTCCTGGTGCGAACCAATAGCGGCTTCAGGCCTCTTCAGGTTTTCGGGTAAGCTCGCTCGTCTCCGGAAGGACCTGAAACACTGGAACTCGGAAGTCCTCGACAATATCTTCGTCAACAAGGCGAAGGCGGAGGAGGCGGTTCGCGAGGCAGAGCGCATGCTTGACTCGGCCCTCTCCCCGGACGCAGAGATTGCCCTGAAAGAACCTCAAGTCTTCTCTCTCCCGGGAAGAGGAATTCTGGAAGCAGAAAGCCGACCTCCGCTGGCTCCGTGATGGAGATGCAAATACAGCCTTCTTCCACGCCTCCGTCAACGTCAAAAGGCAATCCCTGAAGCTGAACAGACTGGAACTTCCGGACGGTGGTTGGACTGAATCGAAGGATCACCTCTGCGAGACCATCTCCAATCACTTCAACTCCCACTTCAATGGCCATGGCGGCTCCCCGTAGGCAACGAGAAAACTCCTCCACCTGATCCCTAGCCTCGTGTCGGCAGCCGACAACTTACACCTTTGTGGCCGGGCAACGATGACGGAAGTAAAGAATGCCATCCAGTCGATGAGAGACTCCAGCGCGGCCGGGCCGGACGGGTTCTCGGTCCTATTCTTCAAATCGTGCTGGGACGTGATCGGCGATGACTTGACGGTGGCCGTAAATGATTTTCTGGAGGGCACGAAACTTCCTCGGTCAGTGGGCGCTGCTTGGTTATGTCTCATCCCGAAAGGCTCCGCGGTCGCAACTCTCACTGACCTTCGGCCGATAGCCTTGTGCAATGTCGTCGGGAAGCTGCTGTCGAAAATCCTTGCTAACCGCCTCAGCCCTCTCCTTACAACCCTGATCTCCCTGGAGCAAGCCGCCTTCATTCGTGGCAGGAACATAGCTGATAGTATCCTATTAACACAAGAGATGATCCACCGCATTGATCGGAAACGGAAAGTGCCCAACGCGCTGTTCAAACTTGATTTCAGGTCGGCCTTTGACAAAGTCAGCTGGCGGTTCCTGGGTGAGGTGTTGGAAGCATTTGGTTTCTCCGCACACTTTCGTCGTCTTGTTGGCAACATCCTCGATGCTTCCTGGCTCTCGGTCCTTGTCAACGGCGAACCGAGAGGCTTCTTCAAATCCTCATGTGGGGTCAAACAGGGGGATCCTCTTTCCCCCCTACTATTCCTGCTCTCCATGGATGTCCTGAGTCGCGGAATCGCAGGTCTGGTTCGTTCTGGCAAAATGGATAAATTCTCTTCCCCAAGACTTGCCGACCGGTCTCCCACACGGCCTTCGCAGACGATTTTACTATCTTTTCCTCTGCGAGAAGGGAATCGGTCTCCAATTTCGCTGGCCTGCTCAATACATTCCTGGAGGCCTCGTCTCTCTCGCTCAACTTATCTAAATCACTGGTAATTCATGGGAAGCTCACCCCGAAGGCTCTTGTTCGTTCCACGAAATCAATTCTGAGCTTCAAGCGAGCGCAACTCCCGCTTATGCACCTGGGTTGTGCTCTCGATAAGGGAAGACTGAAATCGATTCACTTCCAACCTCTGCTGGAGAAGATGGCTCGACGCATCGCCTCATGGAAGAACCTGCTGCTGTCGAAGGGTGGGAAGAAGGTTCTCATCAATTCCGTTCTTTCTTCGATGTCGGCGTATGTGTCGGCGGTCCTTCAGCCACCGAGATCCATCGTCAAATCCATTGAGAGGCTCCTATCTAGGTTCCTCTGGGGCGGTAACGACAACTCCGCCCGCCACCACTGGGCCGCGTGGAAGTGGATTGCCAAACCTATCGCGGGCGGAGGCATGGGCATTCGGGACCTGGCCTCTCAGGTCATGGCCCACTCGGCCAAACTCTGGTGGCGCCTCTTCAACGTCAAATCCCCCTGGACCGACTTCATCCGGAGCAGCTACATCGACAACCGGGAAGGCATCCGGATCTCCAGCGGGGATTCACTAGGGTGGCGCCGTTTGGCTTCCTTCCATCTTCGCTGGAAAGCCCTAGACGCTTGGGACGATGACCCGGGCGAAGAAACTCGGACCAGTGCACTGCTCCACCGCATCTGGTCCAGCTGCTGCACAGTGCACCGGTTTGAACCAAACCGGGCATACATTTTCTTTAACAATCTTCTGCTCCCTCCGGTTCAGATCTCCTTCAAGAATGAACTCCTATGGCACCGGCTCATTCCCGAAAAGGTGTCAATTTTCCTTTGGCGCCTCCATCATGACGCCCTCCCCTTCCTGACAACACTCCATCGGATTGGCATCACCTTGGTTTCGAAATGCCCCTTCTGCAACAACCTCGACGACCCGGACCACCTCTTCTGGTCCTGCTCCATATCTCGTCCCATCTGGAGATGGTTTGAAAGCAAACTGGAGATCTCCCCTTCGACTCCGCCTTTCGGATTTGCAAAGTGGTGGGCCCTGAAGCCGAAGATTAGCTCCCTTGCTTTCACTATTCCGGCTTATGTCTGCTGGTCAGTTTGGAAGGCATGGAACGCTGCTACAATTGCTGGCCAAACAATCTCGGTTAACGACCTCTTTTGGGAAACACAACTTCTTCTGAGGAGAGCCTATATGACTAGGAACCGCAAAGATAACATGCTGGAAAACTATTCTCTCTCCCTTCTGGCCTTGTTTTAAGGTTGTTTTCCCCTTTCTTGGCAATTTTGTATATCAACTTTTGTACAACTATTGGGGAATGGAATATTTTTTTTAAATAAAAAAAAAAAAAAAAAAAAAGAAAAGTAGTTTGCAATAATAGAAGACAAAATAAGAAAAAGTTTAAATATTAATACAATAAAACTATTAAGATATGAATATAATGTTTAAAAGGGCTATATAAGGAATTAGTGAAGAACACAATAATAAAAATTTGGTGCCGATTAAATAGTCCATAATTCAATAAAATGTTGCTGATAATAAATTATCAATAATATTTGTGCCGCATGTCATTAAATAAATTTAGTTATAATTGTACTTAAACAAATATTTTACTCACGAATTGTATTTTCAAATAAAAAAACAATTTTAATATATAATAATTGAAAATTCTCATAACATTCCAATTGCATTAAATTTTCCAATAATATACTAAATATATTAAAATGTAAAAAAAAAAATTTAAAAAAAGTGCAATATTTTAATATTTTTTTTATTATAACATGAAAAGATTTTTGAAAATATTTTAAACGAAGCACACTCTGCATGCATTTGAAAAAGTATTACGTATTAAAAAAATAACCGTACTGAAAATTTTTAAAACAATTTCAACAAGTTATCAAAAAATAATGTTTGAATTTAAAAATTATCGATATTGAAAATGTTTTGTAAAATAATAGTTTTTCAATATAAGTCTATGTTCTTACCATATTTTAAAAGCTTAAGAGGTTTTAAGAGATATGACTAATTTTAGAAACTAATTATCTTACAGTTACAACCAGTGTATATAAAATTAAAGAAACATATATTAGTTGTATTTAAAAAAATAAAAAATATTCAAAATTTGAATGTAATACATTGAGATATGATTTTCTTAGTCATCTATGATTAACAAGACTAAAATTTGAAAAATTGTTTTATAAAAAACTATATAAATCATATAAATAATGGGGTACTTGGAATATTAGGATTGATACTTTTGAGAAGTTGACAAAACAAAGGTCTATATAATGTCAACATGACAAATTTTTAGGAAACATATTGCCTAAAATAAGTAACTAATTAAAGAAACTTAAAAAGTATAAAATGACAAAAAGTTTTTAAAAACTTAATGAAAACTATTTTAAAAAATAAATAATGTAAAATATAAAAATATAAATTATTGAAAAAAAAGAAATTATCTATTTAATAAAATGAGCAAAAAAGTTTGAACATGTATTTAAAAGATTTAATTGAAATTTTAATAAATCAATATAGTATTACATGAAAGTGAACATTTTAATTATAAGATATCCTAACTAGAAACGTCATAATACGTTGAAACATTGATAGTTTATCATTTCAATAAAACAAAGCAGAATATAAAAAGATCATTAAAAAACATAAAATTTCATAGAAAAGAAAAATGTGTCATTGAAAACATTAACCTTTAATAACATAAAAATATATACAATTTCTAGAATAAAAGAAATATAAAAAATTCAATAATTATTTTAATAAACTTTAAAAAACTAATTTCATTTTTTATAAACATGTTGAATAAAAAATATTTTCATTAATAAAATATTTCTTTTTTTGCTACCAGTGTCATAAATGAGTTATTACGAACAACAAATGCTTATATCATTTAAAAACTCGTATTAACTTTTAAATTAAATAAATGAAAATTTAACTATGATAAATGTAATATAGAATTTTTAAAAAAGAAAATATTTATCATTAGTGTTGCAAATTATTAAAAATATCTAAACAAATAGAAAGAAGTTAGCCAAATAAGCAAAACAATGATGATGTTGTAAACAAAAAATGTCAAAAAAATTAAAAAAAAATAAAAAGTCATGGACATAACTTAGTAATTAAAATATTAAAATTATTTTAACATCTTATTCAAAAATAATGTTCTCATCTTGACAAGCATGATAAATACTTGGTAATTGAAGAAGTTCACTAACATGGGAAATTTGTTATAAATTATATGAGGCTAAATATGTATTTTAAAAATCTTTTCATTGTAAAATTTTAGTAGAAAGTTTTTACACTTAAAAATAAAAAATATTTTTTAAAATATTATTTTCAAAAAGAGAATGCTAAACATTAAATAAAATATACAAGGATTTTTAAATAGTTCTGCCAAAACTTGTGTCTACACCCAGCTCTGATGACTAATCAGACTTCTATTAATCACTCATTTTTATCAAAGCCAGTAAACAAAAAATAGACTAATGTTTCAACGAGACACCAAAATCTATAAAAAGAAGTTTGACAATATGAAACAATTTAGAAACTTTATAATTTTTTTATAAAACCATTTCCACATTTTTAAATCTTTAAAACAAGAATTGCACAACTAATGGCTAAAAATAGCTCCTCTAATAGCTAAAATCAATTTTTTCAAAGATGGCCATTACTGGTGATACGAACGGGATGATGATACAGCTACTGTTTGATTCTAGATGCTCGGAGCAAATATCGTTTGAATAGAATAATTGATAAACGATTTATGTTTAATCGTAACGGGATAAGATCTAAAAAATTAGATTCAAAAGCTACGTCAAAGGTGATGTTAAATTGGTGATTGTTGATGAAGGGGGAGAGACATTAAGTAGCTTAATCAACCATTCTAAATGAATGGCTATTTGTAATTAAATTGTTAACAAACATTAGGATTATTTGGACCATTTTATAGCAAAAAAGTGCTATTAGTTAGTGTAGAAAGCCCAAATTTGGTAATAACATTTTTTTGTCTCACATTGCAAAATAATTCATTTGATTTATGTTTATAATGTTTTTATTATGATTCAGCTAAGGTTGGCAACCCTAGGATACTCTGAGAAAGTCATGACCTAAGTCATTAGTGCATATACATAAATATGAGTATGGCTTATTCCAGTTTCGTAAAAAATTCATGAGTCTGCACTGACTCCTCACGATTAAGTCAGTTAAGGAGTTATACTCTGAAGTAATTTACTGAAGGCGTCTACAAGACTTGTGCCTTAAATTGATATTCTATGCTAACCTGTCTTGCTTTTTTGTCGGTTTCCTAGCATGCGGCTCCTCGAGGCCTGTGCCTATATTATGGGGAGTAAACATGAGTCAAGTCCTTCAGGCTTTGTATTGCAAATTATATATATATATATATATATATATATATATATATATATTATTTGAATATTTATAAGATTTCAAAAAGTAAATATCTTAACTGTTAAAACAAATACAACATAAATACAAATTCAAATATGTATAAAAAACGATAATCATTTGTGCCATAATTGCATAGAAATTACATGTTTTAATAAGCTATACATAAAGATTTAGAAATATATTTTTTCGTTGATTTGCATCTCGATAAATACAACTCTTGTTGGGTCCAAAGTTAGTAATTTAAGCCATAAAAATTTTATCAATTGTTTAAGCCATAGATTTGCTCGAATTACCTCAAACTACTACAATTAACCTTGAGATTTAATTGATATAATACTGAGCTCAACAAAATATTAATAGATATATAACTTGATCTTATGATTATCACAACAAAATATACAATAAAATTAATTATAAATATGAATTTTAAATATCTCAAAAAATTTGTACACAACATAATAAAAATTATCACAATAAATATATATTAGTTTTTTGAAAATAAAAAAAACTTTATATAATATAAAATGAAAAACTTCAATGCATTTATTATATGCTTGTTAGAATAAATAAATGATATGTTTTTTAAAAAAACAAAACTAAAAAATATCAAGAGATACCTAGCTAAAATTGCTAAAATTTTGGTACATAAAATTAAAAAAATAATTTGGGGTAATTTGATAAAAAAAAAAAGTATTAAAAAATAAAAATACTAAAATTAAAAAAATGATTATGACATAAATTTATCGACAGTGTAACGGAAAAAATATTTTAGTGCAAAAGAAAACATTTTGAACCTGACGAAAATGGCAACTACTATCATATTAAATATTTAATGCATAATAAATTATTTTAGCATTTGAAATAAAAAAAAAAGATAATTATATTCAATGTTTAATAAATAAATAATATTAAATAAATGATGAAAATTACAAAATTATTTGAAATTAAAATATTCATGCATCACTTTCAACAAAATGGTTTCATAAAAAATATTAGCACGCCAAGCTTTATGTTACTTCAAATCATAAACAATCACAAGAAATAAAATGTAAATAATGTTGCATTTTTTTTTAACTAATTAAACAAATTTGTGAAAGAAATGGATGATTAAAGTAATAACAAAAAATAAATTATGAAAAAAAAACAAAAGTAAAAAATTAATGAAATAATAACGAAATTAAAATATTTAATAAAAAAACTTATGTGATAAAAATATGATTTTTCTTTAGAAAAGCATAATAAAAACTTTTATAGATGTTAAATAGAAAACAATAAAAAAATAATATGAAATTATTAAGATAAACGAAATGTAAAAGTTTTCACTACACGACAATATAAAACATTACTCGTAGTTTCTAATGCCAAATAACTTTGTTGTAAAACTAACACAAAAAATATTTAATATCGAAAAAAAAAAAAAAAAAAAAACACAAAATATTTAAAAATAAAAATTTTCAAAAAAAGTGCAAAGTGAAACAAATAAAAATTTTTAAAATATTGAAATAGTTAAACATTATAATATTAAAAATAATGGGCTAAATTTCTTAACAATTTGTTATATAAAATTGTAATAAAAATAGTAATTTACCTCTAAAAACCATATACAAATTAATTAATAATTTAAAACTCAATAATATTAAAAATATGACTATAAAGTGCCACTATTTATTTAATCATGCATACTAATACAAAAACTATTTTAGCGAAAAAAGAAAATGTGATATAGAATAAAAATATACTATTTAAAAGTTTTATAATTCAAAAACTCATCACTACAGCAATTTCAAAAATATTACTGTAAAGAGTGCACGAAAATTGAAGAAACAAAATACATTTTTTTGTAAAATGATAAAATTAAAAGAACATATTTAAAATTTTTGAATTCATATATAACGCCAAATGATTATATCTAATATAGAATGAATTACTAAATATTGACCAAAAAAATTTGTTAACCATTTTTCAGATTATTTTTCAGAAAAACAATTAAGATTTCTACAAATTGAATGTTACCAAAAAAAAAGATACAAAAGATCACTCATCTAATTAAATATATCCAAAAGATTTGAAAAAATAATAGAAGATGTTTTTAAAAATCACTCATTTGGCATATCTATTTTAATGCGTAAGCCATAATAATTTATTTTTACTAACACTAAAATTATAAATGGTTTATTAGAGGTAGAAAAAAAGAAAAAAATAGAAAATAGTTTAATATAATTGAAATTTATGAACACTTAAATTTACTACTATAATGAAATAAAATTTACTTAGTAAAGCAATATTTTGAAATGTTAATTTTGTTACAATGAAATATTAAATGTAATAAATAATGTTAAGAAATTTAACATTTCAAAAACTTAAGAAATTATGCACCCAAAATTACTTGTTGTATTAAACAAATACAATACAGGCGTATAGCATTTTGTGTAGTGATTATCTTTAATACTAGATTAAAAAAAATTTAAAAAATACATAAAATATATATATCATTAATTTAAAAAAATTAAAGGTCATTAAAATTTCTACATTAGTACATTAAAAATAAATTTGTTAAAAATGCAGGAAAAATAAACATAATGTTGTAAATCACGAGATTTAGAAAGTATAAAAGTTGAAAAAAAGACAATAATAAATTAACTAAAAAAATAAAAATAATGTGTACATAAATTTACAAAAAAATATTTGTAATATTTAAGTCTTAACAAATGTTCAAAGACAAAAGATGTTATGTGAAAATAAAAATAATTAAAAAATATATTATTTTAAAACATGAAATATTTATCCAAAAGAAGTGAGAAAATTGAAAAAAATAAAAATGATTTACGTGATATACTAATAAAATATTTCGCAAAAGTTCAGTTTTCTGTTATATAATATATGAATTAATTGATTATTTAATTAGAAGTTGGTTTGTTATGTGATATAAACAAATGATATAAAATATGACATTCAAAGAAATCTTTGCCTAACAATTTTGCCAAGTTATAAAAAATAACAAAATAGCATAAAATATTTAGAAGTACATAACAAATATTTAAAATTTATTTATTTGATATATTCATTAGACAATATTCTCACTTGTGCACCAACAAAAGAGTTTTCTTATTGTTACAAATAGAAAAGACTTAAACATTTAATTTATATTATTTTAAAAAATAATAAACTTTTTGAAAATATATGATGATTTAATTTTTAAAACATAGATAAAATTAATTTAACAAAAGATCTGAATATCTTGAAAATATATTAGGATGTACTTTTTTTATTAATGTAAGCAAAATAAACTTAATTTTGTAAAAAGAAATTGTTATTAATTTTACATTCAAATATGTCATTATTATAACTCAACAATAAAAATGTTAAAAACTATGTGCATATGTTGTCTAGAAATTTTTTTTAATTCTAACCTTAAATTTAAAAAAAATAGTTAAATCCAATGAAAATAAAAAGTTTAGATATCTAGAGGAAATTTAAATTATAATAAAAAACTTTTTTGCTGTAGTGGACACAAAACATTATCCCAATAAATAATTAGAGGTATTTTATTTTAAAAATAATTAATTTGAAAAACATTAAAATCTTAAGCAATTGCATAAAAATTACATCAATGTAAAAATTGAATAAAAAATTGAAAATGATACAGAGACATTTGCACTTCAATTTTTCAATCCCTTTTTGTATAGTAAGCTAAAAAACTATTTGAGATAATTCTATAAAGATAATATGTAGTAATTGTTTGTTGTGTTGTTATGAATATGTAGTAGTAATTAGTGTAAGTGAAAAATTGTGATGGAGCATGGCATACATACATTTAAGTTTGGTTGAAGATTGATGGCTTGGCTTAATGGCTTGATTAATATCCTGATCTTGGGTCAAGTGGGTTTGCTTCAAATGTTGTTGCTAAACCATATCAAAATCTTATGTTCATTATATTTTAATTTGTAAAACAATTAAACCTTCCAATTATAAATAAGTTGTAATTACTATAGAAGAAATGAAGTAATCTTTCCAATTAAACAATTCTTCTGGAGTTTCATTTGACATGTTTAGCTCTAGAACACATGACATTCAATAGCATATATCATAGACTCAAAATATGTGATATAAATTGAGAAAATAGGTTTAAAATAAGCTTAATATTTTCTCTAGTTTATGGTCATCAAATATGATGACTAATGTTACATATGTATGATCTAGTTTTTGTTTAATTTGCAAGTAAAAATTAGAACTATGACTGGGTCATATATTTACAATAATCTCATTATGTATATATGACTATCATTTAAGATAGATATATAAAGTGTGAACATTGTTTTACAAGTTATCTATCTTGTCATATTCTTTTTACTATTTTAAGAGTTGAGTTCTTCTACATATAATATTTATACAAACTCTTTTTCTTGTGTTAAATTTTTATTTCCTATGAGAATCCCAAGTCTTCATTAAACTATAATTGAGTTGAACATGTATGATATAATTTGTCATATTGATATGATTCTTCATTTAACATTTAATGACAAACTCTTTTTCATTTCTTTTCATTCATTGCATAGAGGACTAAAGAAAAAAATGTTACAATGTTGTTATAAAAATATCAAATTCCCTTTATGTGGATGACTTTTTTGTTAAGTTAAAATTTGTTAACAAAAATGTTATCATATTAGCGTGATCAGATATGGTACAAAACAATCCTAACAGATCTACATATTATAAAAAATTTAATTTTATATTAGTGTCTCCCTTTTATACTTGTATGATCTCCTTTGCTTAGCGTAACAAATTTATCGTGCTTATATAACTTGAGCTATCATTTAGAACAAAAATTGAAAACATTAAAAAAGTAACAAAGCTTTTCATTGTGTTGTCTATTAATTTATGTCATACTTGCATGATAAACTTATGTTACGAATACATAAATATCAGATAGCTTGTTTATTAGGGCAATCAACTCTGTTTACCAATTGTCCTATAATGATTTATTGATTGTAAGTTTATAAACAATTGCTAAATTCATAATGGCTAGTTTAATCACTCTAAGAAAACAAATAAAGCTATTTGACTTACCTTCAAAAATGAGCGATTCATCAAGAATATAACTATGACTATTTTTTTTATATTAGAATAGATGGATGAAAACATTTCATTCTATTATCATTATTTAGTTGATTCCAAACAAAGTAATGTCTTCATCATACATTTAGATATTATGTCACTTTTGTCAAAAAAGGAATGAGGTAAAACCTATAAAAACTTTTCTCTGTGTTATAAATTTTGATCTTTTGACAACCATAATTGTTTTTGTGTTATGGTCAAGGTTGGCTAATCACTGTTATCTCGTAGGTGTTCCATTGACGATTGATGAAGTTGTTGCAAGGATTTCTAGTATGCCCACCATATAGCAAACTTTGCTAGTTTAGTGGAAGCCTTGCTAGGTCAACTATGGTTTAATGAAGGCTTTATGTTCATGGTAGAGCCATTTGATATTATTATGTGCTTTATGTATTTTTTCTATTTGTTTTAATTTTTGTTTATTTAGTAATACTATGTTTATAAATGTAAGGAAGGATTTCAAGTGATCAAAATAATTATTAGATAGCTTAAATCATTTATGTTAATAATTCAAAAAGGCACCATTTTCCTCCTCTTATAGCAAGAGTAGTCCTCTCAAATGTCATCATAATGGGATGTTCGAAATTTAGAAGTTCTTAATACAAGGTCATTCTCCTATATTTTTTATACTGAATTTTTTCCAATATCTATTAACATTGTGAACTGTCCTCCTTTATTTCTTTCGAAACATTAAGCATTGTAGAAAAATTCTTTTAAAGGTTTTTTTGAATTGTAAATTATAATTTTCTAAATGTTTTTGTCCATCCTAGCAGTATTCTTAATGATAGGGATCATAGCACATGTACAATTATTCAACTTAACGTTAGAGGACAAAAACTTTTACATTTTGTTTTGTTTAAAAGTCTACAAGTTCTCTTCTAATTATGAAGAAATGCAAAATTTTGGTAAGTTATTTGGAGATAATGTTTAAAATTACTATTTTATACAAGAAAGGTAACAAGAAAAATAAGTATAAATGGAAAGTAACATCATGTACTCCCAAACTAAATTTGTTAATCAAAGGTGCAATGTTTAATTGATGTCATGATGATATCCCACTTCTTGAATGTGATGATAATTTATCTAAATTCATTAATTAATTAGTAAATAAACAATGAAGCTAATCAACATTATGCTAATTTAAAAGTGAAAAGAAACAAGCATGAACAACATATTCCTGAGTTATAAGAGGCATGAAATTTTCCAAGTAATGAACCACTCTAAGAGGTTGCATAGTCACATATCTATTTTGTAAATGACTAACAAAACAACCATGTTTATTGTCAAAGTAGTTATTTGTAAGTATTCTTGCATTGATGCTTTGAATTAAGTAAATATTTGATTAAGAAAAATATGTAGATGTCAAAAAAAATTTATTCACTTATGTTACAAAAAGAACTTATTAAAGTGAAGGAAAATTTTGTAAATCTTGCTTAACATGTTTCTTCATGCATGCAAGCTATTCAGATGTGAATTTAAATGAACGTTTCAAGACTATTAATAGTCCATCTCATTTATGTATGGCTTTTATCCTTTAATTTGAATTTGCAACAATCACCTATGTTGTAACACGACAAAGAATCTACCAATTCATTGTTTTAGTACTTCACCTAACTATGTGAATGACTAGGCCCATTGAAGGTAGATGTTACTACTTTAAGTCTCACACATCCTTAAATTTCTTGAGTATGTACTGATGCAGAGTTAGTAACAGAGTTAAACAAAATTGGAATTTCTATTGAAGGTATTTAAATCAATGGCTTTTGTCAAAAAAATCTAGTATGATAACTTATCTAAACTTGAAAAAGGATGCCACAAACATAAGCATGACCTAGCTCAAGGTAAACATTAAAAATAATTAGATAACCCTTAAGATCACCTTGTTGTTTGTATCAAGGAGTAGGGTCACGTAATTAATAGACAAATATCAATAAAGATGTCAAAAAAAAAAACCAAAAATAAGAAAGGATTGAAGCAACCAAAATTTCTACTTTACTTGTTAACTCTTTAGCCAAGAAATCCGTTACAGATAATCAACCACATGTCTTAATAAAAAAAACCAATTGAGCACATCCCTAATGCTAATGAAAGTCAACTAATATATGCAAGGGAGCGTAAATGTCTGGCAAGCCAATTATTTGACGACTGTAGCTTCTTAAAAATTCTAAAAAATGAGAAGGACAATGATAACATTTTTTATTCAAAAAATTCATATAATAAAATTTAGCATTAATATGATATTCTAGATCTTAAAAGTTTTATTGAAATTTAATGAGATCAACAACCTTTATGTTTGAAATTCAAACTAAGAAGTTTAATCCATTGAAATGTCAAAGGATGAGAAACAAGTTGTAGAAGGTTTAGAAAAAATCAATTAAGGCAAAAAGTATTATAGGATGCATTCAACTATCCAAGTTTTAGATAATGGTGGTCTTAATGAATAAATTCCTATTTTAAAATATTTGCAATGCTACTAAAAATGGTTTAGCTAGATGATTAATCAATTTATTCAAATGTATATTGCTTGAATGTTGCCTTGTTGCAATTTATGTCTTTTATGGATAAGATGCAAAAATTTGCTATTAAACTCAATTTTTAGCATTATTATTACAATGAATCAAACACGATATAGATTCTTTAGAAGGATTTCAATTATGAAGTTGACATTAATGAAAAGTGGTTTATCTATATCAACATCAAGCTTCATGACTAACTTTTTAAAACTAACTATACTTTCACCTATGATAAAAGCATGGTATCTAGAAGGAGCCTATTAAGGGAGAATCATTTTGCATTGTCAATGACACTACAAATCCATGGACGTTGGGTAGGAATTTTAATGAAATCACATTTTCAAATGATTACAATGTTCAATCTACTCTTAAACTAAAACTAATGTAAGAGTTTGTTGATTCCATAATTCTATGTCACCTTAAGTAATAGTCATTTTTTGTTAATTCTTTTATATGGGGAAGAAAAAGTAAAAAATATTGTTTTGAGAAAGATTAGAAGGGGTGCTTGTTAATAAGAAATAAATAGAACTACTTTTAGTTTTTATAATTCATCACCATGCCGAACAGGATCAGGTAATGTTCCTCTTCCTACTAAATGTCATCAAAATTAATCCTTTATCTCCTAAATAACTTAAATTTCATAACATCTATTCAAGTCACCTTACATTTGCATAGACAATGTACAATAATGAGAATTATTCTTTAAACTAATTTAGAAACAAGGCCCTAGCATTAAAATAAAATGGACATAAAATGAGCTATATAGATTGGAAAAACCAACATTTGCAAAAAAATTTTATCATATTAAAGTAGATAAGAAAGAGGTGAATCACGAATATATAATTCTTTTAGGAAAAGCAAAAGAGGATCAGCAGAAAGTGTTATATCTTGTTAACTCTTGTTATTCACAAGGTTTTGAGAGTGGAGTTTTATTCAAAATAGAAAAAAGGAATTAGATGGCTAATAGAAGAGAAAGTGATACAAATCTCTTTTATGCAATAGTGAGAAAGTGATGAAACTAACATAGTAGACAAAATAATGATAGTTGTAATCAACCACATTTAGAATCTTTTTAAGTCTTCTTAAGTAATTAATCGTTAAAATATGATTAATTGCATCATTTCTTTATTAACAAAAGCAAACAAACAATAGAATATTCAAGATATCACCAAGGAGGAAATAAAGATGTAAATTTTAATATGAATTTATATAGCACTCTAGGCATAGTTGGTTTTAATGGAAAATTCTCCACTAATTATTTAGATTTAATCTCAAATGTTGCATTGAATGTAGCTAAAGAATTATTATAAGATCTTCAATTCTTTGGAGGACTTTAGGCACAAACTTTATATATATTCATAAATCTCATAACCTAGAAATCTCTAATGATTTTAGAACAAATAATCTTCAAAACATCATCAACGTAATATTCATAATGCTTATTACAGATTAAAAATAACAAATTTTTGATAGGTTGATTTCTCTAAAGTAAACTTGTTTTATAAAGGTAGAGATATTTTGTAGAACATATTATAAGTTTGGTGATTAGTATATTATCTTATCAATGTAAATAATGTGACAATTTTATTGTTAAGCTAGATTTTAGGAATTTGAATTACACATATCATGGAAATTTCTTTGTAAGACACTTTCCAAGTATAATGTTAATGACAACCTTATTATGGTTCTCACCAATTATCTTTGTAATACATGGATATCAACAATCATTAGTGTATCACTAAGTAACTTTTTTCAACTTTCAATCAATCTTAATCAAGGTAATATTACTCTATCTTCTTATGTTTTCATCTCATTCATGGAGTTCATAAAAAAGCCCTAATAACATTTTTTCTTGAAAAAGAATGATATTATGTGGATAACATAGATCATCTATATCTATCAATCTCTTAGCTTATGGAAACATCATAATTATCATTATTAGAGAATATCTATAAACTACAATTGATCTTAGTAAGTTACTATAGCTCTTCCAACGTTTAGTAAGATTCTTAAATATAAAAAGTAAAAGGAAGGACATCTATAGAAAAAAAAACTATATGATAGGTAAATCCAATCTATAAGGATTCAAGATTTCATTAAATAAATCTTTCTTTGGCTATTTGTGCTATGCACCTTATATAGGCCAAAAGAAAGTAGCTTACTTCCTAAATTTGATTGATAAAATTAAAAATAGATTTCATTAGGTGGAAAATGAAGTTCTTATCTATCAACGGTGGACTCATTCTCATCAAGCATGTCATTTTCTCAATTAAAATATTTATTGCAATGACAAGAAAACTCGCAATGTGGTTCTATAACAAATTAAAAAAGGAATGAATTCACTTTTGTTGGGAGACAATAAAGAAAATCTTAAGAATCGCATGACTTCTTGGAAAAACATTACATTCCTGTTGAGGAAAATAGCCTTAGCATTTAGATAATCAAGAAAATGACAAAATCTTTTATGTAAAACATAATTGGTAGATACCAACTAAAAACACTTTGTGGTCTAACTACTTGTCAAAAAATACCAATCCTTAGATGCATCAAGAATGAAATCCAACACATGGGCTAGCATACAAAGGATGAAAATTTTGATTACAAATAATGCAAATTAGACTAACTCAATGAATTTATTGTATATGTTCTCTAACTTGTGTTGTGTTCTTTAGCTATCATTCCACCTAGGTTTATTTGAGATCAAATGAGTCAAGTTTAAAATTTACATGAGAATTATGAAGCATCAAATGCCATTTAAAGATGTTAATGTTAACAAGGATGATATTCAAAGACATGTGCCATTACCAAAAACCTAATGAACCTAAACTTCCAACTTGCTTTAATGTGCCAACTTTGTCTAAATGAAGATTTAATTGTTCATGTTTTTTTTATTATAAAGAAGTTAAATAACCATGTGTTACTTCTAAAAATAATTTACCCATTATGCAACTTGACACCTATAAAATCATGAAATGAATTACATCATACAACAAGAAAGGCAATATGAAATTTGTAATAGAGATGTCAAAATCACACTGCCCACTTTAATATCATAGAATATTGGAAAACCTAACATAATTAAGAACTTTGAGTAATTAAATCAAACAATAACAATTCTTAAATTTGTAATATTAAAGAGAACTATTTTGTCTATAATAAGAATTTTTCAAATCATTCAAACATTTTAGGATGATGTCATATGAATGATTTTGCGAATCAGAGATTACTTGGCAATAACTAAGGAAAAAATAGTGGAAACGATTAGGGGCTACCATCGATGATGTGGATGTAGTTAAAAATCATTGGTGACAAGTTTTTCATCAATTGAGGTGCTATTGTATTTAGAATTATTAGAAAGAATTTAGAAGAAATGAGTTTAGTTTTTTAATATTTAAATATTGATCTTCAATTATGCAACCAATTGCATATTAGCAATTTATACATTTTAGTGGATTGTAGTGTGTTATTGAATATATTCCAAGTTCAAGAAAATAAACAATAAGCATTAGCAAATTGCATGATGTAAATATGGAAACTTTTTTGCTAAACATAAAGTGAAGCTTAGTATACAAAAAAAATAATAATGTGGTCATATCTCTTGCTAAAAACCTTACAATAAAAAATTAAACTCATATAGGAATGGAACATCAATTCTAGATAAATCTAAAGCTGTTATTAATATAAAGAAATTATAGCTTCCATACATTTTTCCAATATAGACGGCATGACATTTAAAATATGGAACAATTTTCATATTACATCTTGGTAAAATTTAGCTATTTGACATTTATCTCTATTTTTTATAAAACAAATAATGTTTTTGTATGATAGGTATTACTTTTTAGAGTTACTATTCTTGTGCATTGAAAATTAAAACATACAAATAGTTGAATAAGAATAGGTGGTGTGTACTGTTCATCTTAGTGCATGGTTTCCTAAATACAACTTCAACAACTAATGGATCAAGAAAGTATGCAACTAAGTAACTTCTATAAAAATATAGTATTGTTATGATATAACACTTCTTCAATTCATAACATTATGTGAGGAAAAATTGGATATCTTTATAACATGCTATATGTGGAAGCTCACACAAGTTTGAAGGTTCAGAAAGAATTTTAGACAATAGGCTAACATGATCTATGTTGATTCTTTTATCATCCATTTACACTTGGTTATCGTTAACACTATTCCTCTTATGATGTAGTTGTATTGTGATTTTTTTCTAAGTAGAATAGATTGAAAGAATGTTGAAATATGAGAATAGAAAAGCATCTTAATTCTTATATTAAATAGACTTAATCGTTGTTTACATTGGACTAATATGATTGGCATCTTTCAACACAAACATACATTCATAATGATAAGACATGAACATGAAACATAAAAATTAGGAAATGCATAACAAGAACTTTGTCTCCATATTGCAATCACACACACAAAGCTTACCCATTTACACACGACATCAAGAACTTCTATTTCACATGTCCTACTAAATAGTTAAAGGAAAAATTGAATAACCTATAGAGCAATGTATAACTCATTTATTAGATGAGCAAAAAAAGTGAATTATGCCAAATATTGTTTTAAAGTCTATTAAGAGAATGTTAAAGATATGAATTAAAATGATTCCTAGCTATTTAAAAATGATAAAAAGCAAATTTATATTATATAGTAATCACTTCTACTTATAAATCCCAAACATAAAGAATAAAGCGATATTACAAAAAAAGAAGAACAAAGATGTGGCTTAAGCTACCAAATCCTTGTTTCTTGCTAGATGGATTGTTATGATTAATGTAGTACTTAAGGCTAAAAATATATGTGCTCTTAGTGACAACATGGTCATAATGGGGATTATCAATGCACTTAATTTCATAACTTGAACCATTTTTTTGGGTGACATAGCTAAAATCAATATACTACCAAATGATTTAAGAGATTTAGGACTCAAGTGATTAAAGATATGGCCATACATTTTAAATGTAAGATAGCTATTAGAAACTCTTATAATAGGATTTATGATGGAAGGTAAAGATGAAAAGGATGACAATAATGGTGGAGATAAATTGAAATCATAGTTTAAATGCCAGATAATCACATAACATACCTTGATAATAAACTAAGGTTGTGTATTCTTTTAGATAAAGAAATTTTTTTTTCTAGAAATATAATACCAAAATTAAAGAGGATCTTTTTATTTATTCCATTATATGGCTTTAAATAGATTGCAATTTTAAACATAAGTTCAAAAACAATGCTGACTAAACTACCACTTTTAATGAAAACATGCAAAAATTATATCATTTGTAAGAAAAGATTAAAATATAATGAGAAAATTACATCAAACAATAAAAATCATATTTAAATAAAAAATATAACATACTAATTACAATAAATACAATTCAATAGTTCAACTCAATTATTATCATAATTTAAGTTGTTTTTACATCAATGAACACTATTACGAGAAACTTTATGATGTAGTGTGTTAAGTAAATCTTCATCAAACTTAGCATTGGCCTTATGGTAACGTAAAAGAACTAAATTTATATTACATAATTGTTGGAAAAAATATAATAAAAAAACTTATCAAAGGGCAATTTGTTTTTTAATGAAAGGTTATTGTAAGTTATGGAAATAACCATTATGATTCAAAACCAATACTCATTGCATTGCTAGATTTGAATTTTCTTTTGCTTTTTTAACATTTTCCAGCAACCCACATTATGTCTTCACATTATTGTGTTTTGAATGCAGGCATGATTTTAGCTCATTTGCTATGTTTTTTTTAAATTATTCTTGAGGTATAGTGATATAGCAACTCCACTCATGGCGTCGCTATCATGTATATGCTAACAATATTATGCTTCGTGTCAGCCATGTAGCTCCCATAAGAGTTAAAGCTTCAAGGGACTTCTCTCCTTTACCTCCAAACAAATAATTAACATAGCAATGCAATTGCATCGTAAGTACTACAAAATTAGTTGTAATTGAAAAAGGCTTACAAAGTGTCAAATCCTTTTCTTAGACTATTTTGTAACTTACTTTGAAGGCAAGTTTTCAAAAAAATTTAAATTAAAATTTTTCCAAATTTTGATGTTGTTCTTATAACACTTGTGACCTACTTTTTTACATTTGAATGATTAGAATATATTTTATAACAAATTAAATTAAAAAATATTTGACCATTTTATTGTTGTCATTTGAAAATATTACCCTTGAATGATGTGAACCCTTGCATTCAATATTCTAAACATAAGTATCTTAAATTATGCCATAGTTATATAGACTTTTATTATACACGAAATACAAAATGATTCATGTCACACATTTATGTGTTAAATTACATAATTCACTATCAAAATGCATTTGATTATTATGTGTAATCTCTTAATATATTTAAAATTTAATTTTTTTTTGAGAAGTTATAATTTTTGTTAATGAGAACTTTATTTTTTATTCAAGATTATCTTAATTAAATTTGCAAATATTAACTCGATTGTGCTTCTTAGACCTATTTCGATGAACCTTGATGAAGCCATCAAGTTAAAAAAACTTAAAAATATCGTTTTGCTATTAACTATGGAATCACATAGATAATATTTTATGTGATGAATTTATTTGGCTACATTTATATAATTCTTTGAGAGAACTTAGTTATGCTAAGTGCTTGTTATTTTGTTCATGTAAGTTTTATCACTTAAAATATCCATCTTATTATTCAATACCTAATTTTTGCATTTCATCAATAATCAATTCAAATGTGAATTTTTAAATTTCTTTAATATAAATACAAACTTGAAGAACTTTTTAATATTTATCTACCAAAGTTAAATCTAAGTGAAACCCATCAACATTTCAATAATATCCTCATAATTCTAATTCTTATTGTAATAATTAAATTTTTAAACATTATCTTTCGAAGTCATATCCACCATATTTTACCTATCTTAAGCATAATCTAACTAGAGTATTGAAAGAAAAATAAGTTGCATTTTTTTACTGAAAAAACTGTTCTTGTCTGTGATTTGGAATATAACACTAAGCATAACATTTATTTGTCTTTTTTTATGAATTTATTTTGATAAAGCAATTAGTCACATTTTTAAAATAAAGGTTGAACTCAGTGAAATGTTTGAGGAGTATAAATACATAATAAAATTTCTTAGTTTGGTTAACTAATATAATAAAAGTTGTATTACAAGGTTAATAGTGATCATTTCTTATGTTTTTTTTACATTTGTTCTATTTATTATTTTGCAATGGTTAATGTATAAGGAAACTTTTTTTATACGTGAAGGTTAGCATTTTGATAAATACATTCTTATTATTAACATGCTATAAAACTTTATGAATGATAATATGGAATTTGTTTTATAATATTTGATTTCTCCATCATTGATATTTTGTGCACAAACGTGCAATTAGAGAAGACCACAAAGATTGGCCATGCTTCCTTTTTTTATTTTTTTTCCACCATTTTTTATCTATAACAAAATAATTGTCATACATTCATGCATAATAAATGTATTTTGTTAAAGTAATATTCAATTATTTTTGATAAACTATATCTTTTGTTATCTTTATTATTTTTTCTTTGTATTTCTTATTATTTTCAATACATGTGCAATGTTTTATTACAAAATGTACGTAATATTTTGATGATGTTTTAGATATTTTGTCGTGTTTACTATTTTATTTTTTGTCATAAAAAAGCTTTAGTTTTATTCTTATTTGGTAAAAAAAGTTTTCTTGTTTCATTTTATTGATATTACATTGTGAATATATTTGTAATATTATATGTTTTGTGTTCTCATCTTTTCTTTAATTTTTTCCTTTTTAATCTTGCTTTATTGTTTTATTTGTAATGATATGTAAATTAGTTCTTTATTGGTTTTTCGATTTAAGTGCAATATATGTCTAATAAATTAGATGATTTTTTTAGTTTTTACAATTGTTTAAGTAAATTATTTTTTTTCCTAGTTTTATGTAAATTATTTTTTGTCATTTCTTTCACAATTTTGGCAGGTTGGATGTTTCTATTAAGTAATCATTTTTGCTTTTTGGCATGACAAATCCATTTATATTGGCACATCCATAAACATGCCTATCTTGTAAACAAATTACAAAAAATATGTAAATAGAACAAATGCTAGAATTTTTTTTGTTATTTTAATGTTTTTTTATTAGTTATATTTAATTGTTATTTTCATTTTCTTGGCATATTTCATATCTCTTAAACACAAAAAATATTATTTATTCATAAATTATTAAACTTTTTTTATTTAAATATTAAATTTGTCATCAAGATAAAAAAAATAATATTTTAATTTAATTTAAAATATTAAATCTTCATGAAAATTTTGATTTAACAATTTTTAAAATATTCAATTTAATTAGTAATAACAAGACAAAATGAATTTTTAATAGCAAATTAATGGAAACTATGTTAATGCAAGCAAAGATGAACATATGATCATTAAAAAAAAGAATAATAAATCATATTATTTCTAACATTTAAATAAAAGTGATAATTAATGACAAAAGTAAATATACCTAGAATATATTTGCTAAAATATTAGTGTATTAAAAAATAATAATGAAAATACTATGTGGATAAACCATGTTATAATTCTATGATATTTAAAGTTATTTGCAATTGCCTATAATTTAAAAATATTAATTATAATAAAACTAATTAAAAAATAAAAAATAAATATGTATAATAGACAATATAAAATTTAAAAAATGTTGAGTGAAGGAAATAATGAAAAATTAGCTCAAAAACAAAAGTAGATTGTTCTATGAAAAATAGGAAAAAAATGCTAATATCATAATTAAAATAGTAAAAAAATTATCATTTAAATAAAAATGTTGTAAGAGCAAAAATGCTAAATAGTCATGAAATATGCACAGCTCAATTTTAAATGAACATGCATAATATATTAAAAATATTTAGGCCATTGAATAAAGTGAAATTTGTTAATATTAAAAAAATAAAAGAATTACTAAATAAAAAAACTTTAAAAATGACTTAAATAATTATCAACAAATGTATTAGAAATGAGCTCAAATTTCCCTAGTAATGTAATGGTTTCAAACTTTTTAATATAAAATTTTAAAACAATTAAAAGATATGTGATTGTAAAAATAATTTAATATTTAAAAGAATAATCTTTATGTTTAACATATCAAGTATTTACAACAAAAATTCAAAAAATAAGAAATCAATAAAAATAAAATAATTTTTAAAATAATATTAAAAAATTAAAGTTGCAAAACTCAAAGTAATTTTTAAATATTAGTGTATTACTTGTCGTCATAAAGATTTTTTATTAGTGTAAGTGTAATAAATGGTATTATACAAAAAAGAAAGTAAAAGATGTTAAAATAATTTTCCAAATGAAAAATAATTATTTAAAGATACAATTTCAAAAGTTTATGAAAACATAAAAACATACAAAATAATATATTATGAACCATAAAATTACTATAAGTAATTATAATATTAAAAAAAATTACAAAGAAAAACATTAAAAAATAAGAAATAGATAATTTATAAAAAAATTGTATTTTCAAAATAATTTTAATATTTTTTTAAAAGAAAATTTAAATAAAATTGAAATTACATATATAAATAGAAAACGTTTTAATGATTTAAAATATTTAGATTATGTGATCCAAGCAAAATAGTTTAAGAAATTAAATATGTGAGCATAAATGCTAAAAGATAATTAAATAATTGAAAGCAATGTGAAATCATGTCAACTAAAACAAAAGTAGAATAGAACTTAAAAAAGATGTCAATTATCAGGACAAGATAATTTTGAAAGAATTTTAATTGTAAGAAAAACTTAAAAAAAATATTATTTTATATATAAATAAGATAAACAAAAACAATAATGTTTCAATAAAGAGTTCTCATATCGCTATGATAAATAAATAAGCTATTACAATTAAAAATATTTAACTATTTAAAAAAATTCTAATTTAAAAATTTGTTGGTTAAATAGAACATGATGAGTTTAAATAAAAAATACAAAAAAATCACATCACAATTTTCAAAATATTTTCAAAGTATTTGATATATTTATATCATACATCATAAAGTTATACAATAACGTAATAAAAAATCTTTTTATTGAAATTAAAAGATAATATGCTTAAAAATATATAAAAAAAATTATTACAATTGAATACTTAATATCTAATATAATATTTATAACTTAATTATCAAAATTACGCTCCTAAAGAAAAGTGTACAAAATTTGAAATTTTCAGACCAACTTGCATGCAATGAAGTTTAAGAAATGCTTAAGACCTTAAAATATTTCTCTACATCGATATTTAATCAATTTTTGTTCGGGTGGAGGTGGTATAAAACGATTCTCGATCATATTAGTTATTTTATTTTTTCAATTCCACAATGAGATAAAAAAAATATTAAAAAAAATATAAGTTGTTGTTATGATAATCAAAGTTATTTAATATATGAAAATAAATCAAAATAATATTCCAACAATATAAGTGTTTTTAATTTTCTTGTGAATAAAGAGTACTCAATACATTTAAGATTTATTGCAAAATAACTCAAAATCATCATACAAATAATTATTGCATAACATTCTCATGACAAAATATAAAACAAAATGAGAAAGAAAAAAATTGAAAATTTCAACTAAAAGATCATAAAAAATAGGATATAATTTCAATATGCTTGGTAAATGAAAAATTTAAATTAATAAAAAAAAATTAAATATCTTAATTATTAAGGTAATAAAATATTCATAAAAAATAAATAAAACATGTTTTTCATATTAAACAAATTCATGTAGGACATAATTATAAAAATGTACTTGTGGAGAAACATTTAAAAATAATTAAAATTGCTAGGCTAATTAAATATTGGAAATCTTAGTTTGCATTACAAACATTTCAGCTAAAAGTTATAATATTAATTTAGACAAACAAATGAACATGCATACCACAATATGCAAATGTGCAAATGATAAAAAAATATTAACATAATTAAAAACAAAGAGGTCAAAGTTTGAAATGTATTAATCAATAGAAAAGATTTTCAAAAAATAGTAAAAATGTTAAAATTAATAAATCTAGCCAAAGTATATATTTGTAACAAAAACTTATTCAATAGAAAAATAAATACTTTTATTATTGAAATATTTGATTAGAACATATCAAAGAAAAAAATCTAACATTAGCAAAATAAAAAAAAATCATGTAAATGATTTAGTAACTTATTTAAAATTTTTTATTGTATTTCTACTTGACATCAAACAAAAACTTTTCTAATAATATGAGTTTTATAAAAGCTTTAAAATAATGGGTTAAGAAAACTTCTAAAAAAATATAAAGGTAATCATTACCCAAAAAAGTTATACTATAGAAATGATAATCATCACATAAAAAAAAATTCATCATAGTTAAAAATGGATAAAAGATTTACAAATTATAAAATTATTATCACAATAAAATACAAAATAATAGAAGCTATTGATGTCAAAATAAAATATGCATAACTGAGACAATACAAAATTATAAGAATAACTTAATAATAACCTCTAATATGTCGACAATGTATTGATAATAAATCTTCTCTATGATATCAATTTATCAAATATTCATTTGTAGTTAAAACGTATTTTAAAAAGGATAAAAGGCTTTTAATGCAAAAAATATTAAATTATTCCACGAGATTTTTTAGTAGTTAATTCTTTTAATATTTTAAGAATAGAGTATGACTTAACTAAAATTAAAATTCAAACAAATATTTTACAAAAAGCACTCATGGAATATTTATAAATCAAGATTTTGTTAAGATTTATGCATAATTAACTAATTAAAAATATAAATTATTTAAGAAATATAAATTAGATAATATTACAATTTTTTTTAAATTTTCCAAACTATATGAGTAAAATAAGGACACTTTTTTATAATAACAAAAATGTACTGTCATTCATCTAAAATGAAATATTATAATATACTACAATCTATAAAATTATGTCATTGAAAAATTTTTAGCTCTAAATATGTTAGGAAAATGGACTCTATTGGACAAAAGATTCAACAAATCTAGGCTTAAAAATTTCTTTTCCAAACCTCTTTCAACATGGAAACTCGAGGTTGCTTATTTTCAAAAATTATATAAGAGTTTTTCGTTTGTTAGTAAAATTTCTCAAGTTAGAATAATCTAATAAGAGAATTTCATAATTTCAAAAATTTTTAGTTGTCTGATTTAAATATGTTTTTGCCCACTACAAAGCACTAGATTGTGCAATATGAAAAAAGTCATACTCTTTCATCATAATATATTGTATGAATCTATATGACTGTATAATTTAACATAATAATCATATGGTCTAAAATCCATTTATAATCAATCCTGTTGGTATGAAAGAATGTCAACATTTCGTATGAATTTCATATGGCAAGTAAATGTGAGCAGATCTTATAGTTCAAAAAAATTTTACTGTACCATACAAATTTCTTTATTTTACATATGTTTACTTGGATAAGATGACAACATGGTCTATACTAACATTTATATATTGTATTTTTTCATTGACTTAAATAGGTTGAGAACATAACCAATATACAATTGACAAAATTCATTATACCATTGCATATTATATGATGGTGATATACATCATTTTTAAAAGTTTAATTTCAATCTGAGTGATTTTACTATATGGTATATGTTAACTAGATTATTTAATCTTTTTGAGTTTTTCTTATACCTTTTTTATGGAATTGCTTTTCCTTAATTGAATAGTTTGATCATATTGTTTTAATTTTGGTAAGAAATTGTTTCACATAATTTTAATAGATCCAGTTGTTATGTCAGATGAATTAGTCTACTCCTAAAATTATCTCTTTTCTCTAATAACTAATCGTATTGTATGGAACATGATCATGTGGTGCATTTAGTCATGCAAAAGTTTTCATTTCAAATTTAAAAAATCATGCATAGCGTAGTTGAGCCACAAGTTTAATTTATAAGGTGGGAAAAATGTCTTACTCAAAAGGAACACTTAGTTTCTTGATCATACAATTATCTTTTCCATTATTATTCCACAAATTGTTGCATCTATATATTTAATCAATTGTCATGTTCTTCTAGTATTGATCTCCTTCCAATCCTGTTCAGCTATCATAATTAGAAGCACATTTTGATGATTAATTAGTATGGTTCTGAAATAGGTTATTATTATCAAAATATCTTATAGTATTACTCATTAGATCAATATCCTCTTGTTTTTTTATTACTTATATTCTAAGCTTATCATAAAGTAATTAAATGTAGTGCAAAAAAGCATTTGCTAAATATTATCAAGTGAAGCTAGATTTGTAAGTAATAAAAGCACATGGATGATGTCACCTTCACCCAAGGAACTACTTTTAAAACCAACATTAATGTGTCATACTTTTGTCATCATAAAAAAGTCTTCTAATGCTATAGAATAAATCTTTTCTAAGCAACTTCATTAAAATGTGAACTAGTTACATGTTAGCAACAAATTAAATGTCTACCCCATTTCATTCTACATTGTTCAAGATGAAATTGTCCTAACATCAATTTTTTTGTCCTCGGATTAATAGATAACGTTTTGAGTCAGGAAAATGGCACCCATATTGTCATATTTTATGAGTTTTTTTTTCTAATGTAATCTTATATCTTTTAGTTTCCATTTTAGCCCCAAAAGTTGTTCTTAAAGTGCTCCCACTACTACTATAAATTATGCTTCAATTGCTGCAATCAATAATTGCATGTTTTTCAATAGCCGTTACCTTAAGGAGTGTCAAAAATATGATTAAATACCTACAAAGCTTTTCTTATATACTCTTGAACCTACATAATCTTTGTGGCTTTCTCATATGAGATAATGACAACCTAAATTTGTGATCCAAAAACACTAATACCTTTGTGCCAAGCAAGTAGCAAAAGATTCTTTTTATACATTCCAAATCAAAGTCCTTGGAGCTTTACTAAATAAAGAAAGTACGAAAAGACTAATACCTTTTTTAGGTCTTCTTGTAGTTAAGTAAAGAACATATCATCCCTTGGTATACCTTGAAATCTATTTGTTTGCCTTTCATTTATTTGTTTAATAATTTGGTGGAGACTCCTGAAAGTAGAAATAGGTTTCAGGGTCTCAAGATGAAGGATTTATAACATATCATTTAAGTAATTTATTTAAGATACAAGGATACCTTTCCCATATTATTTAACTTTCAATCTTAGAAAATAAGTAACTTAAGCCATTATATTAATTTCAAATACTACACCCATATGCTTAATAAATCATTCACATAAGGCCAAGTTTGTTGATCCAAAAAAGATATTGTCTACAAAACCATGGGCTAGAAGAAGTCCATTTGTGAAGTTCTTGACCAACAAAGTTCAATCTACATTTCCATCCTGAAAATAATGTTAGTGTAGAAATCTGTTAAGTTTGCCATACCAGGATCTTTGATCTTGTCGCATATCATATAAGTATTTAATTAGCTTATGTAGATGATATTGATGTGGACAATGTGGAAAGCAATACAATTATTCTACAAACGCTTCCTCTTAACAAAAAACATTTACGAATGCACTCTTAAAATTCATTTGGTATACTTCAAACACCTTGTAATACGAAAAAGCTAATAATGGCCATGTTGCCTTCAACCTTACGATTAGTTCAAGTGTTCCTTCAAAGTTTAACATTTTCAATTGATTATAACACTTTTCCACTACCCATTCCATATTTTAAATGATAACCAAATGATCATTTTGTTTTTATTTTTTAATACCAATTTTTATGACTATATTGTGGTTACATATCTTACCTAATAACTCAAAACCATTCATCCTAAAAAAAATGTTCAAATCATGTAGCAGCCCACATAATAAAATTCACTTCTCGGGGATTAACTTGCATTTTGAAGAACAAGTTTTAAGTTGATGCAACATGCATTATTTCTTTTTAGATAGAGGCATGGGTATGTACTAAAAACAACAAGTCACTTCAAATTAAATCACCAAGATGACTCTTGTTATGTACTAAATCGTTTGATGCACCATATCCTTGTTTTTCAAATTTTAACTTATCATTTATAAGCTTCATGTAAGATACAAGGATGCCTTTCTCATCGATCTTAGTTTGCAATCCATGAAAATAGGAAAACTCCGTCATTATGTCAATCTCAAATCCTACACAAATAAGCTTACTAATTCATTCACATAAACCAAAATTGGTTGATCCAGATATGATATCATCCACAAAATCTTCGTTTTGAAAACATTCATCAGTGTTGTTCTTTTTGAACAAAGTCCTGTATAAATTCCCTACCTAAAGTAATTTTTAAGAAGAAATTTACTAAGTTTTTCATATCATAATCTTTTTTGGTATTCCAATTTGTTTTTCAAAATCTTCCATGTCTTCCTAATCTTCCAATTTTTTATGTATAATTTAATCAAACACAACTTGAGTAGATTCCATTACAACAAATATTTCCTTGTTAAACTTATTATAGGTCTATCTATTTGAAGAATATTGTAAATATATAGGTTCCATTAACTTGGTTTTTAATCTCCAATTTCTATGCTACTTTTTGATGTAACACTTCCATCCAAAAAAGCCTAAGTTTTAATTTTTAGTCTTCTTGTTATTCCAAAGTATTACAATATCTTATTCATAATTGGTTTGATAATAAATCTATTAAGACATTGTGATAAATAAAATGTCTTGAATTATTGAGATAATATGGATTGGAGATCCTATACCACAAAAAGAAAAGTAATACAAGATGACAATCCTTTAAGAGGAGAGCAGCATCGTTCAATTCAAAAATATTGAAGAAGCCCAACTAAGTATTTACATACATAATTTAGAGATAAGTGTTATATCTATATCAAATAGATGGAATATTATTATATTGATAGTTGTTACATACTGATAGCCAAACATTCTTGCCCTAAACTTGCATGATAATATGTGTAAGCTTAAAAGAAAAATATTTGTAGGTACAGGAGCTGATTCAAACTAAATGAGAATAATATTATCTACCACAAAAATTTATATTTTGCCTATTATGACCACATTTTTGAAAAAACAATAATTCAAATATATGTTCATAATGATGTTATTTTGTCCTTATTTTCCTTTTTGTTTGTCTTCCAGTTTTATTTTTCACAAATCTTCCATGTGCTCAAAATCTACCACTTTGTTTTGATGCATAATTCCATCAAACATCACTTGAGTAGATTCCTTTACAACGAAGGTTCCCTTGTTAAATAATTTGTAGGTCTATTTATTTGTAGAATATCATTAAAAAATGGCATCAATTAACTTCATTGCTAATCTCCAATTCTTTTCTTATTGACGTAAGACTTCCATCAAAAAATTCAAAAGCTTTCATATTTGGTCTTCTTGTAATTCCAAAGTACCTACAACTTCTTTTTTATAATTAGTTTGAAGATAAATCTATTCAAACAATAAGATAAATAGAATAGCTTGAGTTATTTTAGGCATGGTGGTTTTAAGATCCTATATCACCAAAGAGAAAAGTAAAAGTTGAGACCAATTTGTAAGGATTGAAAATGTTTAAGATGTATAACATAGATGAAGCTTAATTAAATATTTAGATGGATAATTAAGAGATATCTGCTATAACCATAACAAATTGGAAGAACTTTACTATTCACCATTGCGTCATATTGACAGAAATAAGTTGTTGTCCTAAACCAACAGGATGATGTGTCGAAGATTAAAACCCAAATATTTGTAAGTTTGGAAAAGATATTGTTTACCCAAAAAATTCCATTTTACTTATTAAGGGAATATTTTTGATAAAATGATAAGTCAAATATATGTTGATCAATAGTATGTTTTATGGGGTATGGAAAACACTATTATATTACATAACAGTTCCAAAGATTTAACATACTTTTGGAAAAGTTTCCTTGATCCGTATGATACTCAACTAATGTCTAGCATAACATTCTAGGATCAAAATAAAAGTCAATGAAAGAGAATATTTGAAACACTTTAGAGTATGTTAGGATTATGAAAATTATGTTTTTAATACAACTAGAACAAGTTTTTCACTTTAAATTACTTTTCTTACAACAATAACTATTAGTATGGCATAGAGATGGTACCAAACCTAATATTATACAATACAATGTGTTAATTATCATTATATTGATATGAACAAACTAACAATGCCCTAATTGATATATATACAAGATTTTATATTCTATTTACAAGATTTAAATAATCGAAGCATGAATTCAAAAGGAATAGATTTACTCCCCAAACATTATGATAATAAAATTAAGAAAATGGATTTTTATGAAGAGGATCATCAATTTAAAAAGGCAAAACGTTTGAAATGCAGTACAATGTTTGGAAAAACTGAATAACTAAGACAAGAAATTTTGTGCTTTCATAGATTATTGAAATAAATTGTTCTATTACATGCAAGATAGTTGTCATTATCATTGCCATAGTACATCAAGTATTTTTTTTCTTTCAATCCTAATCAAACTTTTTGCTAATGGTACTTTTATATGTAAATATGATCAAAGAAACATGGTGGTGCTAACAATGGCATTCTTAATAAGAGAAACCAACAAAATAAGTAAAAAGAGCATCCCATGGACAAGTTATACTAACTAATTGCTACTTGAAAAGCAAAGGAAGAGATTCTTTGGAGTCATCCCAAAATTTTTTTAAATTTCAATGATTAAATTATTATATGGTGGAATGTTTACAAAATAGCCAAAAGCCTTTAATATTTATTTCATGTTTGCTAAAATAATGTAAGTGCATTTCAAAATTTAATTTGAATGTCATGAAATGAATTTCCATAAGGATATTTTCCTATAAGATCATAAAGTCTATTATTTGAGAGAGCTAATAATATGGAGGGAAAGACAAATATCGAATAAAAAAATGAAAGTAACCTCAAATAATAATTGCACATGAATTGGAAGAGGATCTGTCATAAAAAGAAATACCAAAACATGTTAAAAATAACATTAATTTAATTCTAAGAGAATTTTTAAAGAAAAATAATAAAAACGCAAAAGTAGAAACATATGAAGTTTTTACATCAATAAATAGTTCTTGAAGTAGTTTTTTTATGAAATGTGTCAAAAGATTTTTGGATGTCGTTTGCAATAGAACGCTTAAGAAGTACAAATCCTTATAAGGTTTTTATTCGAAGGGTTATTTAACAAAAATATTAAGGTACCAAAAGAGGAGAATATTAACAGGAAATAAATCAATAACAAAGATACTTTAGGTAGGAGTGTAATATAAAATTATTGTCAAGGTTTGAAAGAGGGACAAAAATTAGGTAATTATGGAAGTGCCACTAAGAAAGATGAGGCCTACTATTATAAGTTGAGACCAAATGATTCCATAAATAGATGGAATGTTCCAAAATATTGTAGAATGGAGATAGTGCCACTATCAAATTGTAGTCATTGGATTGATGATCATTTCAAGGTGTATTTGAGGGTCAATATATTGTGTTTTTTACCAATAGATATGATGTTTTTTTATGTTGAAACCCTTAAGTATTACTATTGAATTTTCTAGTAGAATAATGTGTAACATTTTGTTGAGAACTCAAAGATTAGTAAATATTTATTACTTATTTTGTGAATAAAGATAGATTTATATAGAAAAAATTTGATCATAAGGATTGTAAAGTCAACAAAATCTTGTTTCAAACACTACTTTCAAATAGCTTAAAACATTTTTTCAAAGATGATTAATGTAATGGCTCAATAGTGGCTAGGGAATTAGTCAATCTGTGGGATTGATTGGTACCAATGGCCCCAATCAAAGAGGTTCTAAACTATTATATGAAAGACTAAAAAGACAGATGAGTTCTGGATGATTAAATCAAAGTGGATTATATCTTGGCCAATTGATCCAGTAAGATAAGATCTAAATCACTTGATTCATCATTGGAAATGTTCAAAAAGATCTCATTCATAAGATTCAGACATAGAGAAAGATGAGTTATAGAATTCATGGATATATTACCTCAAAGGGGAAAAATAATTCAAAATTTTCAATATAGTCAAACATGATATTGGCTAACCAATTTCAAGCTAGTATCATCTACTCATAGTGCATGAAACATTTATTGTCCAATCAAATATTTAATGGTGAGAAATAGAGCACATTTTCAGCACTATATTGCTAGATGAATCTTAGTCCCATATTGTTGAAATGAAAAGCAGTTTTGCTCTTTATAATACCCTTCATGAGTGAATAAATAATTTCTTGGTTGAATCTAGTTTAGGATGCTCCCTGACTAATTTGTTGGCTTATTTTCAAATGGTTTCTTTACTGGATGCTACCTGGCCATGTTGGACTTTGTTGGCCAAGTGGTAATAAAAATGAAAAGATTTTTCTCCAGCTTAATTCATGCTCTCACTTACTACATGTTCCTTCTTATTTAAATCTTGATAATTCTCCTATTTTAATATTATGAAAAAGGATGTGTAATTTATAAAATTTTTATTACACCTAATTGTTGTCTTATGTTTTGAAATTGATCACTTGGATGGAATTTTGTAAATATGTCTACTAATTCTTTTTTGGTAGGAACATATGTGAACTTTACTAAGTTTTTAGCTGCTTTATCATTAATAAAGTGGCATCTTATACTATATGCTTGCTCCTAAAATGATGACCTTAGTTCTTTGATAAACCCAAGGAATTAGTACTATCAATTATAATGGGAATATGTAAGAGATCTAAACCATAATCTTCAAATTGTTGCCTCAAACATTACACTTGAGCAACATTTTTTTGGTCACTACATAATTGACTTATGTAGTCAATATATCTATGCAATTTTTTCTTCTTTCTTGACTAGGAAATCAAAATATTTCCTAGTAATTAACATGTACCAAAGGTTCTTTCTTATCTATCTTAGAGCTTACAAAGTCTAAATCTATAAAACTTATAAGATCTTTTGAATGAACATTTTTGGGATGCCTTAAACCTATGTTCATTATACTTTCTACATATTTGAAGATTAATTTAGTCACCTTTAGATGGGCTTCATTAGGATTTTTTTGGTATCTAGCACATAACCTAACACTGGATAAAATGTTCAGTCCATTAATAGTAAAATATAACAAATATCTAGCATGTTCACCTTACATTTGTTTATCAATGTGTTTCTCAATTTTATATAAATCTAAATACACTGATTGATTCCTTAGAATCTTTTTATGTTTCATATTTTCATATCTGAACTTCTTGAATAAATAATTTAAATACTTAGTATAAAAAATACAAATCTCATGTTTTAGTTACATAATTTGTAATTCCAAGAAGAAATTCAACTCACCCATTATATTTATCTCAAGCTCCCATGTGATTAAATCACTAAGCTTCTTAGGCATATTTTCATTTATGCTTCAAAAAGTTGTATAATCAAAAGAAACTTGTACAAGTAAGAAATGATTATTTAAAGATTTAAGAATAATGTGTTATCCATTTTTCCTTTCCTAAAATCACTATCAACTAGATAATTACTCAATCTAGGATATCATAAATGAGGAGCTTAGTTAAGGCCATAAAATGCCTTCCAAAACTTATATACATAATCATCAAATGCATGGGTCTCAAAACTTGTGGGATTTTCAATACACATATCTTCTTTTATTAGCTAATTTTAAAATTGATACTTTGCATCAATTTTAAATAATTTGAAATTCTTATGGCATGAATATGCTAAGAGAAGTCTAATGACCTCTAATCTTATTACTAATATAAATGACTCCAAATATATACCTTCAACTTGGCTACAGCCCTTAACAATAGCTGTACCTTTGTTTCCAATGATCGCTCTATTTTTATCTATTTTTTTTAAAATACCCAGTTGGTTCTAATCACTTATTTATCACTAAGACTAAGTAGTAGTTTCCACATTTGGCTTCACTCAAATTAATTTGACACTTCTTTTACTACTAAAACCTAATAGTCAACCATATTGGCTTCTTTTCTTGACAATAATTTTGTGAAAGATACAAATAAACTATGATTAATTTCTCTCATGAAGGCTTTACTCCTATGTCCTTGATTAACTTTTCCTGTAATTGATTTTATTTAACGTGAAGCTTGGATTTTGAGTATCCATGTTGAAAACATTATAAGTTTTTCTAAAAGGAGAGTATTCTATGAAAATTTCTAATCATACCTTTTCATAAAACTGCTTCAAGTTGAGTCTTTCATTATTAAGAATGAAGCATTTATATCCAAAAACATGAAAGTAGCTAACATTCAATTTCTTATTTTTAAATAACTCTTAGACATATTTTCTTAAATATTGGCCTTAAATTAATTCTATTTCTTTTATAACAAGTTTTGTTAATTTCCTTGGCCCAAAAATATTTTAGTAGGTTGTATTCAATTAACATAGATCTATCCATCTCTACTGAGTTCTTATTTTTTCTTTTTATGATATCATTTTGTTGATGTGAATGAGGACATGAATTATGTTGCCCTCATTTTTAAACTGGTTACTATTATCACATTGAATACAACTTAATTTAAGATTGCTTTTCTCTTTTATCTCTTTTATCAAATTAATAAAGATTTGAAATGTCTCACTCTTACGCGTAAGAAATACAACCAAATTATATCTAGAAGAATCCTTAATAATCACAACTCTATTTGTTTCCTCCTAAACTCTATGACTGTGTAGGTCTAAAAAAATCTAAATAAACTTCCCCTAAAGGTCTATGAGAAGTTAACTCATTTTTAGGTTTAAAAGAAATATTTAATTTGCATTCCTTTTTTGCACAATTCATAAATTTTTTGCTTGCTTTCTTTAATGTAGAATATCCTATGCGACCAATTCTGATTATCTACTTCTTGGACTTGTCTTCAAGTGTTACTATCTATTTAGACAAAGTCTTATTGAGATAAATTTTGGTAGGTCTCTAGTTTGTCTTAAGCAACTATTGTCTAACTCTCTTGAGTTTGATTTTCATTTTTTTCTTTATATTTAGTTACACAAATTATCAAATTTTTCTTAAATATTCATAAAATTTAACTTTTGTTTGCCTTATTTCTATGCATAACTCCAAAGTGTATTATTTCAACCTTATGAATGTCTCAAAATACTATATCTCTATAGAATGATTATGAAGACAACATATTTTAAATTCTATATTCTCAGACCTTAGAAACCCAAACAAGCTTGGTGTTGTCATTTCAAACAAGGTTTTGAACTAAAAATATTTTTCCTAATTTGACAATCCTTAAATGCATGTCCTTTTCTAATATTTGAAATATAAGGCATATTAAAAAAGATATATTTATGTTTAGAAAAATAAACATAATGTGAAACATTTGAAAATTTTACATGTTGAACAGAATAAATTTGTCTTCAAACTTATAATTTCTTTCTTCAAAGAAGTATTCTCAATCATCATGGAATCATTTTTATCGCATAATTTTTTTGTAATATCCTTTCATGAAAAATATAAAAAAATTATTTTTTTATTTGTAACATATTTTTATTTTTCATGTATAAATATTATCGAAGTTAAAACTCTAATAACTTCTATGTAATTATTTTTAAAAACTTCACAATGCTAAGAGCTTATCTTAATCTCTTATTCTTTACTCGATGTACTTTATTCATCATCATTTGCTATGAAGTATGTCATTCCTTCCTCCTCACTACTTGAAGTTGGGGAGTCTAATTCTCGTCAAGTAGCCAAGTTGCTCAAAAATCTTCCTTCTTTTTCATTCTCCTCATTTTCTCTATCTTTTTTAGTGTATTTCAGTTGTGGATAATTTGGTATAATATAGTTGATTTAAACACAATCTTAGCATCTTGGTGTCTTCATCTCTACCCTTCCCTTTTCATTGTATAAAACTTTTTGTCAAATGTTTATCTAACCCTTAACATGAAAATTATCCTTTTCCTCCAAGTCCATAGAAAAGATAGATATTGTTCCTATATTATCTTTTTTAACTAAAAAATATAATGGTTCCTTGTACCTTACTCCATGCTTTTCTTGCTTATCGAGGCCTCAATTTTAACTCTTTCATTGATCTCAATCTTTATTTTTAATAATTCACTAAGTAACTCATCAAATATAAGCTTGTTATGTCTTTTCCAACCTTTGTTGTTGTGAGAAGAGGATCATACTCATTGGATAGAATCTTTGCTACTTTTGTTACAAGATGTTTATTAGGAAGCACTTTTTTAAGATTTTTTAATCTAGTAGTAATATTAGTAAATCACATAAACATATTATTTATAGTTTATCTAAAATTTATTCTAAAGAGCTAGGAATCGTGTGTAAGAAGGTTCATCTTTATTTTTTTGACATACAAAGTACCTTCATAAGTCTCTTCTAAAATTTTTCAAACTTTATGTTTGGTATAAAAATTCATAACTTGATTAAATTCACTTGGAGATATGCCATGATGAAGGTAGTTGAGTTTTATGGCATTTAATTATACATCATTCTCCTTTGATCACTATTAAGTACACTAAATAACTTGATTTCTTTTATCCATCAATCTCTAAGTAAATCATATCCTTTTTTGAGCACTTGCTGATATCCTAAGTCAATTGATTAGATGAAAACTCTATATTTATCTTTCAAATATTAATAAAGATTACCTTTAAATAATGATAGAATAATTGAAGAACCCCATCATCTAATGTTACACCAATATTAATCATGAGTGATGACATATTAAAAACTTAATTTAAGAAAAAAAATTAGTAGACACATGTTTTAGAAAGCACACAAAAATGATAAGTTACAAATTAACATATTTATAATAAAAATATTAATTAAGTAAACATAATAGATAATTGAAAAATACATGATCATTCACCCAAGTGATTTGAATCACATTTTTTTGTAGGGAACCATCTTTGATACTAATTAAAAAAAATTGCTATACAAATCCCACATGAGTGGGTGATTTATGAGTTTAAAGATATACTTTTTTTGTTTTTTTAGATTCTATTTCTCTTATCAAAGTTCTTCATAAAAATATTTTATGTTTATGAAAAATCTTAATTTTATGTGTTAATTTTTAATCTATTTATGATTAAAAAAATTAAAAAATATTAAAATAATAAAAAAAATTTCATTTTGTTTTGTTCAAATTTGATCCTATTTTCACCCATAACTAAGGTAAAAGAAGTAACCACTATCAAAAAATGTACAATTTGATTTTTTTTGTACTAGTAGCTTTCAACCTACTAGCTTTTACAGTTTCAATTACAACATAAGATTTTACAATCTTAATACCAACTTGGTATTTTATGACATCAAACTAAGTTGAAGCTTTAATAAATATTAGGCCACCCAACCCAAAACAAAAATGGAAAAATATAAGAAGAAGAAAACATTGCAATAAATTTGATCAACTTTTGATGCTTGCTGATTAAACCAAAGAAGATTAGGTGAGCTTAAAATTACTATGCCAAGTAAGAAATTGAAAGCTTAGAAGTGATAGGATTAGTTGAAAGAATTTTACATTATGTGAAGAACTAAGTTGTAGTTAATATCAAGAGATTTTGTGATAGTAGAATGTCATATTATGCTCTATTGAGATCCTAAAAATTGGCTCATGTTTTTAGTCATTTCTTGAATAATTGTTAGATTTATACAAAAATGTTTGATCAATGTTATTAAAATTTAAGAAAAATTTGCTTCAAATAATGCTTCTAATTAGCTTAAAAAGCTCTTCAAAAAATTTAAAATATTTCTTTGAATTGCCTAACATAATGGCTCAAATAATGACTAAGGAAAGAGCCATTAGGTGGGATCGACCAATATCATTGGATCTCATTAGAGATGTTCTATACTATTAAATCAAATATTGTAAAAGAAGATTAGTTCTAGATGGTTGGATCAAGATGGATTAGATCTAGGCCATCTAATGAAGTAAGATGAGATCTGGATCATTGAATTCATCATTTCCAATGCCAGAAAAGATCTTAGCTATGGTATACAAATGTGGAAAATGTTGGGCCATCTTATTCATGAGAAGATCTTTTTAAAAGGTAGAAATAATCAAAGTAATCCAATGAAGTCAGAGTGATCATGGTCATTTGATTTTAAGCCAAGATTGAGTGCTTATAATGGATGGAACATAAATAATCTAATAAAAAATTTAATTTTGAGAAATAATAGTTGCCGTTGGTGCTTCATAGTTGGACTAATATTAGCCTCACATTATCAAAAAGAAAAGTAGTTTTCTCCTTGCAAAACCTTTCATGGGTGCATAATGCAAGTGTGCAATGGATTTCATCACCTAGGCCACTCGTATGCCTATAAGTAATTTCATGATTTTCGGTTTGACTCGACCCTCATTTGTATATTTAATTGGAGTTTAGTTGTAATCAATAATCTATCTTATGTCAACCATGTTCATAAATGTGTCTCTAACCAATTTGGGCCTAATTAGCCTTGTTTTCTATCTGGTCTACCATCATGACACTTCCAGGCTCGTTTGGGCTTAGTCAGCCTGAGTGATTTGTACTTCGCGAGCTTAGAGTAATGCTAATTTTTTTTAAATAAGAAAATTTAATAAAATTTAATAAAATTAAATTTTTAGTTTACAAAAAGTTTATCCTTGTTGTGAAATTTTGCAAAGATTTGTTAAACGGATTTAATAAAGAAAAGGATTGAGTAAAAAAATAAGAACTTGTAAGTTTCCTAAAACATGAAAAGGTCCAATAAATTAGATACTTAAATTAAGATTTGAAAGTGAATAAACATGTGCTTTATAATCAACAACCTAGTATTTTATTTTATAGTAAAAAAGAAATTCTTACAAACTAAATGCATGCATCTTCAATCTTCGAATCTTATTGGATTCTCCAAGTTATCTTGAAGACCACTAATTTATTATCTTGAAAAATGCATGTCTTTTTTTAAAACTAAATTAGATTCACTCCAATCAAGACTATCATGATAAAATGTTTAGTATTTATATCTTAACACTTCAAACACAAGGGTAACCAAACAAAATATGATTAAATGCACTTATTGGATCAAGAAGATGACACCAAAACTATTCAAGAAGTCTAGTCTAATGTATAACTCACAAATCCATATTTAATTAAACATGAATCTACTCGCAATAGAGGAAGTACTTTAGAGTGAACCAGGGGTAGCTAACTCCAAACAATAAACTTATTATGTAGTATAATAAAACTCATATAAAGTCATAATGATCCATTATTCATGTAATATAAGAATAAAACCTGTATCTATTTCGTGTAATTCGAATTGTGGTAGTTATTTTGCCATCTAATTGAATAATTATTTTATCAAATAATTATATTCTCATCCACCTTTAATCACAAAATTATGTCTGTCATCTAATGGCATAATCTATTGATCCAAACAACATATCCCAATTCAAATATAACAGTCTAGATCAAGTCCTAATTTCTAAATAATGCTTATTTAATCTATTCACTGTTATACCCGGTAAAATATTATAGGTTTAATCTTCAATAATTCGAATTATGGCTTGGATGATTTCAGATCGACAGTAGGATGAGCCAGGAGCTCAATTGGAGGCTATTAGAATTTCTGAAATTTTCTGGGGATTTTTTGGAGCACCGAGAAAATTTTTAAGTAATTTTCCCTGTTTAATTGGATTTTTGGAAATTCGAAAATCTATTTAAATCGGTCCATTAGACCGGAATTTGGTTTTTACCGCGCGTGAACCGGACCGGAGCGGTTCAGCGAAGGCGGGGCGGTTCGCCGAGTGCGTTTGCGCGTGCGTTTGGATAAGCCGCGGATAAGCGGATCGGACGGACGAGATCAGCGGTGGAGATTAACCGGTTGATCGGGGTTAAGCGGCGTTATTAGAAGGTCAACCGGCCCTTAATGGATTCTTAACGGGTTATTACCGGTTTAAGCTGGGTATTTAACCTGAACTGTTTAGGACTTTAGGGTTTCGAACGGCGGCGAGAGACGAGGTGTTCGCGGCGAACGGCGGTGATTTCCGGCAGCCTTTCAAGGGGCTTTTGATAACCGGAGATTCGCGGGACAGAGGCGAACATTTTGGTACCAATTTCGTTCGGCGAGGGGCTGCGGTTGATCGCGTGCGGGCTTCACCGTCGCCGGCGGCGAGCAAAGGTAGGGAATTCGGTTTAAATTAGTTAATTAGCAAATTAAAAATATGGATTATTTTGCAATTAGCTACTTGAGCATGCGGATAAGGTTTTTTTTTTTTTTTTTGAAATTGATTAATGCAAATTATTGATTTTAGCATTTTAGGGTTTTCGGAAAATTATACCCGCCGAATTCGGAAATTTTATCGAGCATGTGTTGATTCGATTATGTGCTTTAATCATGTTAAGATAGTATCAAATGCTGAAATTTGTTTAATATCATAGATTGTTAAAATGGGGATCGGATGAAACTTCGGCGGAAATTTTGATTGAACCTTAGAAATTAGTGGCATTAATGAAACATTAGGATAGTATGAAAATCGGATTTTGTTTCTCTTTGATCTCGATCGCCGGAAATCGACGGCGGAAACGGAATTTTTTCGGAGGAATCGTCGGCTAGGGTTTCGCGGGCGCCGGGCGGAGGAAGGAGATGGATTAGATTAATTTCGGTTTAGTTAATTAAGTAATTGTAATTATTTAAATGTTAAACGTCAGCTGGAAATTGGATTAATTATTCGGCCGGTGGGTTCTCGAGCGCGAAAGCCGAACCGGCAGCGAAAACCGGTTCAGCGGGATTCGGCGCGGACGAACGGTGCGGAGGAAATTTAATTCGGAAATTAATCCGAATTTTCGGAAAAAGGATATATGTGGAATTTAAATTTAATTTCGGAAATTAATTTGAATTTTTGGAAAAAAGGATATATGTGGAATTTAAATTTTATTCGGAAATTTATTCTGAATTTCGGAAAATGGATAAATGGCGGAAATTGATTTTGGAATTTAAAAATTTCCTGAAGTGAGAAAAAGGTGATTTTAGGAAATCACATAGCCAAGTTGAAATTGACTGTTGGAAATTATCCATAACTTCAGTGCAGCTGGATTAGTTGGAAGGAAGTGTAACACTTGGGTAAGTGCTACCAGAATAGTCAGAATTTTGGTACAGTTTGTGTTGCTTGGATGGCAATGGCATGGTTTGAGTCAGTTTACTCAGTGTTGGCATAATTCATAGATTGGCATATTGAACCGGACTACTATAGACCCTATATGATGTTTTAGGGTAGTTGTGGTAGGTAACTGTGCGGTACAGACTTAGCTTCCACAGTATACATGTGGACTGGTATACGCCTTGTTGTATCTGGACACATGTTGTCGAATCTTGGAGTTAGAGCTTGGCAATGACTGTAGAGGCGTGGCCTCTATGGAAATTGTAGGGAGAGGACTCCTTGGGACGGTGGCTGAGTCGATCTCTTCTGGTCCATGAGTGTAGGCCTGCGCGCCTGAGAGTGGCAGTGGCAGGGGTGACTCGCCGTGGCTAGCCAAGTGTGTAGGCCTGCGTGCCTGAGGGTGGCAGGGGTGTCTCACGTTGGCTAGAGATCTATGTGACTGGTTCTGTCTATAGTCTCCAGAAGATTGATTGACGAGAGACGCTGCAGTGTCGGGTGCTAGGCGTTGTGATGCGTGCGCAGAGATGGGCGTGCCCCGCTGGCATGCTTTGCCTGGGCGCCATGCGTGCGCAGAGATGGGCGTGTCCCACTGGCATGCTACCTGGGAGCACAGAGGAGAGCTACTCTGGTGTGACTGGGAGTGACTGTGGTTGGTCGGAGTCTGGAACTGAGAGCGCCTTTCCACCCTACATTGTTATGCTGTATTCCTATACTCTTGCTATTATCCTTCTCTTACATGTGAGTTTTTACTAGCTGTCTTTCCTACTGGGCGTAGCTCATTCCTTTTTTATCTATATTTTTCCAGTGGCTCGGCAGACTTGACGCCACCCAGCTTTAGGTGGGATCGTGATCAGTAGGCTAGTGGAGGAGATCTGATCTGTGATTTTCTGAGACATTCTGGTTAGTTGATTGTTGCTGTTGGATGTATTCAGTGAGACTGTTATTCTTATGTCTTGTATTATGTGAGGGTGATTCTGACTTAGGTATCTAGTTGAATGATATTGTATTTGTTGGACTTGGATCTTATTCTTGTGATGTGATGTAGTTTCCATTCACTGTTTTACTTTATTGTCTTGGTGGTATAGTGTGTGGAGTGCCATATTTTATCTGAGGATGTTATGTATTTTATTTTTGATGGTGAGGTCATTACATGACTATGGAACTTAACCGTGGGGGTTTAGACTTCTATTAGACCGGTTCTCCTACTGGTATGGGTTAGGAGTATTGGGTCTAGTAGGAGTAACATTGCGCGAGTTCATCAGTTAATTCAGGAGTCATGAACCTGATTTGACGGTGTACCCGGGAGATGGGATCCACATTGTTAAGGAAAGTAGGTGTGTAATGATGTGTTATATCCTATGTTTTCCGTAGGCTACTCAAGTTGGTATGGGACGATCTGAGCTGTCTATATGTAAAAGAAAAAAAGAAAAAAAAAAATGTATACCAAAAATCAGCCTAGGAAAAAATGGGGGGTAACATTCACCTGAAAATGTATTTTTGTATAAATAGGTTAAGGAGTCTTCTGATGGAGTAGCTCATGCGTAACAGCTCATTTAACTCTTATTTCGGGCTATTGAGATTTTTATAATTTAATATTGTTAATTAATTAATCAATTTGCTCAATATTTCTAATCATTAAATATATGTATAAATAAGTGAATTCTTAAAAAATAAACTAATAAAGCTTTTACTAAATTTGAAGATAAATTTTCATGTAATGACATTTAAGTCATTAGCACCTTGTGCTCATTCTTACTTCCTTATGTTGTGCCTCTCAAACCAATAAAGTTCTTAATTTTTTTTAATGGATTCAATTAAAATAATTTTATCGAATTAAGTATTTTCCAATCATTGGTTTTATTTGTATTAATTTCAATTTTTTTGTCTTTGAATTATTTTATTTTTTTTCATATTTCTTATGTTATAAGACAATAGTAGCTTAATTCTATTATTTGATTATTGTAAGAGATAAAGGTAATCATCTTAGAGTGAATGACTTATATTTATTGCTATATTTTTACTTGATTTTTATTAAGGGTAGATTTAGGCTTGATTTTAAATCAAATAACCTAATAATCATTTATGTATATTTTTTTATTTTTATTGATTTTTTTATAATATTTAATTAAAATTTATTACTAAATAATCAATGTATTTTAAAATATAATTAATATGCTTTAAATAAAAATTAATATTTGTTAATAATCACTTTTAAATATGCACTCGAGTTTATTAATAAATTAGTTTACAGTATTTTTTAAATATTCTATAAGGAAAAATCAAAATTTTTATTCCAATAAACTAATGCCCATCTTTCGAAGTCGCACAACATAGAGTGCATTTAGAACTATATAAATAATTTTAGTATTTTAGTTTTATTTCTTTTTTGCAAGATAAAGAAATGAACTGATGATATTTCAATGAATTTGAGTAAGCTTGAGAGTGGACTAGATAGTAAAAATGGAACATGTAGTGGAATTAGAATATGGTTGAAATTGATGCTACATGCTTATGATTGTTGTTACTCACTCATTGAATGGTTGAAAATGTTGGATCGAATAGTTGTAGAACTTAATAGATTATTTGATAAAACATTTTTAGCACAATCTGATGGGTCAGGGATGATCTAAGTAATTTAAATAAAGCAAGATAAGCACATTGGAATGTCACTAAAAGAAACATATGCATTAATAGCTTCAAATGTGGACACATTGAAGAAAAAGGTAACATGCAAATTATTGTCAAGATTTCTAAAAAATATGGAAGGTACAAAAGAACCCTTACTACAAATAACATTCATCACTAGGTGAATTCTAACTTAGTAGTATCAAATTTTGAGATCTATTTTAAAAAATATGGTGGTCCAACTATTTGAACTAACAAATTATAGAGGATATGAGTTGGAAATCTATACTTAATCATTATTTTGTTAATGACATGATGATCTATGTGCATGCACCAAGTTTCATCATTTTTTGGAGAAAACAAAGTGATGTGACACATGCTCTAATAATTTTCATAAAGAATTTCTTTTGAATGGGCTCATTTACTTATCAAATAAGTTCTTCTTGAGAAAATAGATTTAATCAGTAATTTAGTAATGTGATAGTGAAGTGCTAGAGACTAGATCAATAGTATGTTGAATCTCTTAATAATTAGAGTTTGTTTAGCAAGTAATCAGGAACAACTACACAAATTCTTTTAACAAGGGTTAGACCATGGGTGGTGGGGTGGTTTTACCAGTGAGGGCTTCCTGAATTTTTACAATCTAGTTAACTTTACCATTAGTTATATCCCTCATAATCTTAACTACTGAAATGGCAAATGTTTTGTTCTCTTTATCCTTTTTTTGGAGTATTCAGGTCAAAAATTCTTTTTGAGGGAGGTAAAAGGAATTATGTGATCTCTGCTCCTTTTTATCATAAAGAATAAGTATTTTTACTTATATTTATGACAACATCTCAATCATATAACCAAGGTCTTTCTAAAATAAGACAATCTACTTACATTGGAATAACATTACAACAAAATTTCTTGAAATATTAACCAAACCTGGAAGGAATGCAACAATTTGTTTTTGAAGAAATGGATTTTTTGTTGACTGATGATATTGTGGATGGCTGGAGATGGTCTACGAAAGTCAATCCTATCTTTTTCGTAGTATTCTTGGATATGAAAATGATACAACTATTACTATTTATAATAATCTTATAGGTTAGTCTTTAATACTAATGAACATACAAAATATTTTAGTTCGCTAACAATTTTTACGTATTCCTAGTCTAATCAAACTACATCTCACAATAATTATAGGTTGTGTAATATCTTATATTCTTTAATCTAGTGTTTTTAAAACTACTTTAACATCCTCATCTAACTATATAACCTCATTTTCCTTAACTTTAATGCTTTCTTTCATTCCTTCTTTTATGTTTATGTCTAGGGCTCTCTTAGGATATTAGGTTATGACATGCCCTTTGTTTTGACAATGATCATATTCTACTTTAAAAGTAGTACATGGTTTGTCCAAGAGTTCAATTCAATGAGTTAGTAGTATTTGTGAAGAGACAAAGTTTGTTTATAGAGTACAAGTAGTAGAATTATGGATGTAGTGATATGTAGTTTAGGGTAGAATGTGCTCAAAGGAATCTAACTCTCATAAGTAATTGATATTTTTTAATCATAAGCTACTTTATGTGCCTTTTCTAAACTAATAATATTTCTCATGTATAACATAATTAAATAGCCTCTCTAAGCCTAACTCAAAATAAAAAGAATGTTACTTGATCTAGCTCTAAGACACCACATTAAAGCATATAATCCTCTTATTTAGTAATGTACTTGTTAGAAGTCTTTGAACCTTAAGATAAATTTTGTTATTTATCCAAAAGTTCACCAAAAAAACAAGTGAGTAAATATTTAGTTTGTAGGAAAGTTTTGATTTCTTTTTATGATCAGGGTAATGCTTGCTTATCAAAAACATACTTTTCTAATGTGTGAATAAATAATCTAGTATGTGATATGAGCCCAAGTTTTTTCAACTCATTACTTTTCATCCTTATTAAGATCATATCATTTAAAATAATGTTGTATTCTCATTTTCCAAATTTCGTATGCTTAAGGGTCTAAACTTCCATCAAATATCCATACTATGTCAGCCATCACGAGTATGTGGGGTAGCTTAACACCTAGGTTGACATTACATTCGGTAAGGTTCATTTTCAAAAGTTATTTTCATCACTTCAAAGTCACTTATAATAAACCAACTTAGACTATGAGTTCCACCACATCTATTTTTGCTAATTGTCCCATTTGGTCCATGCATGTCAGTAAGTTTGCTCTTAGCTCTTGCATAACATGAATTAGTTCTATAATTATAAGTTATATTATTGGCCTACAAATGGATACCTAGTAGAGAATTACATATTTTATATTATTTTATAGACCTACTAGTCATAAACAATTAGGTTTGAAAAAAGTTTGTCATTTGAGATCATGAAGATAAGGAAAAACAAACAAATCATGAAATGTATTAGCAAAAGAACATATAAATAAACACATGTTGTAGCTTCAAACTTGAAAATAAGCTTTTTATTTTCATTATTTTTTATTTTCTATTTTTTCATATAATGTTTAATAAATTTTAGCCATAAAAATGCATAAAATAAAAAGATTTTACCTTAATGATAAATTACAAATTATAAAAAATTCGTATAGCTAACCATCCTTTGATACCAAGTTAGTATATGATGATATGTTAAAACCGATTTGTAGGTCATCGATAATTGAAAAGTTCTTAAGTTCATGCATCATATCCTTATAAAGGCATACCCAAAGAGGTTATATAATAACAAATTATAGTATCATTATACAAGTAAAAACTTTCCTAGAAACTTAAAACATATACTGATCATTAACATAAGAGATGGTAATCTAAAGAAAAAGTGGTTTCCACAACCAATATAAAAAATACTCTATTTAGTGGTGAAGTATCAAGGTGCACAATGGAGTTCTTAGAACGCTAAATAAGAGAATCACTTGTTCATTAAGAAAAATTAGAAATTTAGATAAGATTTTTAATTTCAAAAAAGTTGTGATTAAGTGATTAAGAGCTTTCTTAGAGATTTGTTGTGCTTATGAATATTGAATAATTTGTTAGGATCTCCCTTTTTAGCAATTCACACTCCTTCCTAGGTTACCTCTAGAATCACACTGTTATATTGAGTATACACAACATGCTTCTACTAAACTAGCTTAGTGGTAGCACTTTGTTATTTCCTTTAAATAACATTACTTACAATATTTTAAGCATCATTATTTATAGAGATCTCAAAGCTACAATGAAAATTTGATAGTTTATGAAACACAAGGATATTATTGAAAACTTTTAGAACACATATTAGAATTGTAAAGTGCATTTTTAGTATTAAAAAAGTCCTCACAAATTATAAAAAACATAATTTTAATTTAGCAAAAAATTTTCCTTCAAATTATGCAAACTTAATTTGGCATAAGAAACTCCCGAATTGGCATGTGCACTGTGAGTGTTTGTGTAATGAGAGGTAAGGAGGTGGATTAGGTGATTAGTGCAGCATAAGAGAAGAGAAATAATTGGACCTCAAGTCTAATTTGCAGGTTAGCATGAGCTAACAGGTTGACATGTGTTGATTAGTGAGGAAATTTCATAAATTCTAGATCAACACTGGTGAGTGTGCGCTGAGTGATCAATGAGTTCAAAGAGTCAAGGTGGCTCATGTAGACCAAACAAATCAACACTAGTAGTGGTAAAGTTGAAAGATCACAATGAGTAGTAGCAAAAAGCAACCCAACACTCAAATTTAAGCCATTTTAAATTCATTTTAAAATAAGTTTTTTTCTAACAAAATTACCATACTACTGTAAGAATGTCTTGGATAGAATTTAAAGCTATAAGTATCTAAAAAGCTACTAATCAATCTCCTAATGCCTTAAACTGAATTATAAATATGAATAGCTTAAAAATTTATAAAAGGAAAACTAAAATATGTAACAAACAAGGGTTATTGTAATTGGCTCCCGTAATAGGAATAATGTCAGAGACTTACTAAAATAGAGGTTCTAAACATGGAATTGTCTTATATCTTAGTGGACTAGTACGTCTCTAAGTGGAATATTTGTGTGATGTATGGAATGCTGCTATGTCACAACCTTACTAAAGTTTTTTGATTGCTAAAACATAACTACTCAATGACTTTTTAAAGGGAGAAGTCTAACCTATTGCGTAATTCTAAAGTAAAAAAAATTTGTAATTTTCTCTTCAAAGAAGAAATAATGTGTAATTTTATTACACATGATGTTTGGCTTTATATGACACAGATTTCAAAATCATATAAAATTTTTTAAGCTATGTTGATGACATAAATGATCCCAATAGCTTCCTTAATAATTACATGGCTTTATTGGTGACAATGAGAAAATTTGAGGTTTTCAAAATTTTGAATAATGAAATGATGACATGTAATTTCATTAATGAACGATTATATTTATCATAAGTTATATAGATCTATTTATGTTTATTATGAGTATTTAATATCTATAAAAATTTTTTAATCATATTTTCCACCATTTCAAGGCTATGGAGATCATTTCTCAACCTTTGCTTTTATTAAAAAAATATTACCACATATTAGAGGCTACAATAGTTATAGTTTATTACTTAAAATGCATTCTTATTTTTATCAAGATTTCTAAAGGCTGCTATTGATATGTGTGTGTGAAGATGAGCATCCATAAGCTTTTGATGTGTTGATGCACCTGAATGTCATATGCTAAATAGTTACTATTCACTGATATGGAGTGTCTCATTGAAGTATAAATATTACCAATTCAATTTATTAGTCGGAATGAGTATAATACATAGAGGTATCTATAGTGACTATGATTGATTACACATAAGTTGTGCATCAAAATTGTATAAGAATACATAATAGTGCAATGACTGACCTTGGTCTAAGGACTTATCATATTATATGACGAGAACCATGTTGGTTAACATTTGATGAAAAGATTGATGAATGGTGAACCAAGCTAATTAAGGAACTGAACCATGAAAAAATGTGCCTCAATGGATGAGTTTCATTAATGTATTAGTGTATTATTATAAATAAATAATCTGACACAAATCAAAGAGATTTCAGAGAAATCCAAATGGTTCGTGTGATGCCACATATTTAGGTGATGACAATCTTGCTATGAAGTAAGATATAGTGTAGTACATTGATAGATTTTGTGATTGTAGGATTTACAAAAAACAAATTAGAGTCAACATATTTGTCTAATCCTTTCTAATGAGTGGTAGTATTAGAATGACCATGACACAAAGAGGAAACATAAAAGATGGATATGATTGGTCAGTATTAAGAAATGTTCATTGATGATGATAGTCTTGATGTGAAACATTGTGCTAGGCTAATTAAGGAATCATTTTGTACATGCTAAGAAATTTTTCACCATTGGAATAATCCAAACATATTATTGAAGCATTATTAAATTTTTTTGGAGCAATTTAAAAGTTTTATGTCAGGTAGCTACTTAGCTAGTGATCATATTTCTAGGAAGTAAGATATAACTCAATACAGTGATGAAATCTGTAACCATACATGTTGAAAAAGTTGATAAGTGTCATCTATTTATTTAGTCATTAATGACCTTATTAGTATGATAAAATTTATTTCTTAAGCTAAAATAAAAGTTATATGATAAAATCTAGTGGTTTTCCAAGATTTTAGTTCATTCTTTTTAGCCCCACATGCTTCGTAATTTCTAAAAGAACAAATCCAACTCAATCGTAATGATCATGTGAACCCATTTCTTGCCTTTGATTATGGAGTATTTGTTGGATAACTTTCCTTACGATCACCATATCAACATCTCTCCTCACCAGGGTTAATTAAAGCTTTACAAAGTTTTGGAATTTGTTTTGAACTTAAACCTCTAAATGAATACAATTATTAGTTATTTAAGCCTACTAGTTTATTACTACAATTCCTTCCTTAAATATGTTTTAGAATTAAACTACTTCGCAATGAAATCGATTCATACTATTTAGTAGAATTAAGATACAACAAGTGATTCCAATTATTTTATGCAACATTATAGGGATTGATCAATTGTTTGATTCTATAATAATATTTACATAACCCCAAATTATCCACATATGTTTAAATCAAATAGTATTTCAATGGCTTCAACTTATATATTTTTTTTATATTATGTAAATTGAGAGTGCTTTAATAGCTCTACAAACTAGTCTCCAATCACACGAACACAACCTATAGGACCTTGGCTCCTTCTAGTTAATCCATTAGAATTAAACTTGAGTAAATCCGCTATTAATGGCGTCCATTAAACAACTTTTTAATTTTTTAATTGATCTTAAAAAATCTAGGATGCAATGAATTTTTTTACTATTTGAGGATCTATTGAACTTCTTTGCATAATTAGACAACATTTGAAAATTACATAAGTATTATGTTGAACTCTATCAAGGAATGGGGAATATTTGCACATTGAATTGCTTTGAATTTATATGTTCTAGATATTTTAGCATATGAGACATAGTAGAACACTAAATCCCTCAATAGTTATTGAGTTTGAGCAACACACTTCCACCATTATCAAAGCATTTCATGAATGATTATTTTGGATTTTTTTAATGCTAAGATTAATTTCAAATGGGTTCCACATGATTCATTTGAGAATCTCGATATAAAGAAAAATATCATTTGTCTATAAAATCGAATTCAACTCGTACAAGTTATGAAAAGGTAATTAGTTATTTAGGAGTCCCCACATAAGTAGCAAAATTTTGGAAGGCTGATAATTATTCCATATTATTTTTTTATGAATTGTATGAAAGGAAACTAATCACCTCTAAGCATATCTTACTCTGAATTGATAATAAACTGACCATCCTCGGTGACTGTCTAGTAATTGATGCCATCCTTATCTATTTTGCACCAAGTAGTACAAAATATAAAATAGTGATAATGATTCTCTTTATTTGATTCCAAGTAATTGAGCACGTTGCATAACATTTTCCATTAAGAAAATTATAACTCATCTATATAAAATAGATAATGCTTGAGGTGTAGACCTTCTAAAAAGCTTTACATTATATGAATCATTAAAATCCTTCAAATGCTTAACTAGTAATCCATACAGTTGATAGGGGAAGCTAATGTCGTTCTAGTCAGCCAAATGATGCTTGCTTTCCATATCATTATCACCCCAAAGGAAACCATTTATGACACTTTCTAAAAATTAATAATATCATTGAGAACATAAGATGTCATTAGATTATAAAGTGTTATCAGTTAGAGGACATGAGTGACAAGAACTAGCTCCCATTAAGAGTAATTTCTTTTTGTATGTTTTGTCAATCTAGTGTTTATGGTGGAACTCTTATTTCCTAGCTTTGAAAAAATCTTCTTTTGGGTTGAGGGATTTTAGGATAGTATCTTTTCTGAAGGAGGAGCTCCTTGTCAATTTTCTCTTACTTGTGTTTCATGTTTGCCCATCTGAAAAGAAGATCTATTGTGCATTAATCCATAAACTTGATGTACCTTAGAGATCATAGAGGAATAACTTGAAATTTTTTATTGAGCATTTGCCACCTCTTCAGCAAAGAAAAAGTAATCTACAAAGCACAAATGGGACTTTGGTTAACAACCTCTTCAAGTGGCCTAGTGCTTCACTTTACCTTGTATATGTAGATTGTTTAAACCTCTTGGTAATGCTCTAACTACAATGTGGAGAGGAAATGGGGATAGAGGGTGACCATGCTTTAGCTAATGGGAGAGGTAGATGGAACCATTTCTTTCTTTGTTAATAATTACTATCAACCAGCTTATATTATAAATACTCATGATTAGATTAATAAATTAACTATTGAAGTTAAACTTCTGTAGTACTTTGTTTCATTATGATATATTATTAAACAAATTGTTAAAGTCTAGCTTGATAATAGAGTTATTAGCTAAGATCTTCTCATCTAAATCATTAGTCTGCTCTTATGAAAGTATGATTTCTTAAGTAGGTAGTTAAATTTTGTGATATCCCCTTCTTTAGTAAAGCTGATTGCTCCATGAAGATGACGATGTGTAGGAAACACTATATGCTAACAACTTAGTTTATTTTTGAGAAACTGTATAGCCAATTGTCATAAAGTCTTTGAAAGATGTAATACAATTAATCTTTAGAAGAAAAATTAAATTAGCACAAGTGCATTCTTTAGGTGATGGGATACCAATAAGAAAACCATTGATAGAGTCATAAATGTAATCTTAAAATAAGGACCAACACTACTTGGAAAATAAAACATGAAACCCATTGAATTGGTAAGCACATGAAGAATCCATCAAAAAAATAATTTGTTATACTTCCACCTTATTAACTAGTTGAATTAGCATTAAATTACTTTTTAATTGGTCTAACAATCAAAAAGCAAAGCACCTCTTAATTTTCTTAGTAAGGAATAAAGAGATGTTAAGCAATCCACAACATTTTTTGCAAGTAATTTCTTCTCTAAGACCCAACTCCTACTTCGATCTTTAAGACATTATATATTAGCCTTCATTTGCTTGTTATTGAATATTATGTGGAAGATATTTTATCACCATTCTTAAGCTTCACAACACCTATCTTTTAGCTCTTATACTTCGAATGCAGTAGCATCCAGTACATCTTGTAGAAGTTTAACTTGATGATGTTTCAGTTCAATTTGAACTTGGTGCCCTATTAGGATTGGCCTCTATACTTCTCATTAGTTTTTGTAATCATTAGGATTATGGGGAACAATTGTAGTAGACCCTCATTTGTTGCATATTTCTATTTCTTTATTAGTCCACCAATTTATTTGTATCTATTGATATGTTTAATTTAGTTAAAGAATAATTAAAAACTCTTTAGAGATTTTCATCTTTATATTTAGTATAGACCTTCCCTTTGACCATCTCACAAGTTTGTCAGTATAAAGTAGATTTAAAAAGTGCATTAAATTTAGTTTTGGTGTTATTTTACTGTCATCCACCTTTGATAGTGGTCGTCACCACCACCATCAGTGGTGACACATCAACTCGTGCTAACTCTCTTCGATTTGCATTGACTACAAAGTGGGCTCAAAGTGTCAATGCCTCTATACCTATGCTACTCATTGAAATTGGAACCCAAAGTGATGCACTGATTAACCCGTGTAGCATCGTGCATTTCCTATTACGTGACCTTTCACCATTACTACTACCTGAAATGCTTGTGCCAGTTTGAGAACAAATTATGGTCATTTGTTTTGTAGTTCTTTAAGTCAATTTTTTAGTTTTTTAAAGACTTTTATAGATTTATTTTGTAAGCTTTTGTGGCATTCAGAATTCTAAAATATCCTCTAGAATTCCAAAAATGTATCCCTTAGTATTCTGATATGTCTTCCCAATAGATATCCTCCATTTTAATAACTATCTTTAGTTCATATTAACATTTGTTAGTTCTAACATTGATAGCTCATTTGTAACTCTTTGAAGTTGTTCACCTTCTCCATAACATGTTATTCTTCTTCTTCAATCAAAGAAAACATATGACCAAATTAAATTTTACTCCATTCATTAAGGTGGGCATTAGCTCTCTTTGACTTGTAAGCTAGGCCTGTCCTTCCTAGCCTAGCAATTGAAGGACTCCAACGTTAAGCAACCACTTGAGAGAATTCTATGCTTTAAATTCAAATGCTTTACAATCTAAGTTGTTTAGATTTAATTAATTATGGAGAAATGATCAGTAATAGGGATTGGTATGACAAGAACTTGTTCATAGGTTAAGCCATTATGTTAGGAAGGTTTTGAGCAAATCATGATTCAATAAGGTTCTGCCCACAAGAGTGACACTTATATTTTTTAACCTTAGTATAGACGTTTGAGTGTCCCTTCCACATAGGGAAGATAATTGGCCTCCATTACCAATCTTAAATCCCTCCAAAGATCTATTCCATTAATAAAAGAGTTATTGGCATACAAAAAATAGTAACACATCATTTGCGTATCACCATGTGAAGAAAATATTCTTAATTTTCAATTTTTAACATTGTAAGTATTGTAACTAAAACACCTATACTTTGTTAGAAATGTTGCTTCATAATAGTAAAACTTTAGTCTCCTACAAAGAACATCCATTTCTCTATTACTTGCAAAGAATTCACTCATCATAATTAACTTAATTTTTTTGTCATCTAATCGTGCTATTAAGCATCAAGCTAAAGAATTTAAAATAAGTTTTTTTCATATTCATTTTATAGAGATATAGGGTTTTCGAGACATTGATAGGTTAAAAGCAATACACTTTGGAATTTTGCATAGAAATAATGCAAATAAAATTTACATTTTATGATTATTAAGTAAAACTTTTATAATTTATGTAAAAAATAAAAATCTAACTCCTAAGAATTGAATAGTGGATGCTCAAGACATATGTCTAAAGATTGATCAATGTTTATCTCAATAAGATGTGGCCCAAATAGATAGGTAACAACTGGAGACAAGTTTGAGAAAACAAGCAAGCCAGATATTGTTAGAGATCATCTCAAGTGAAACAAGACTAGTTGGAAAATGTATGAAACGTGCTAATAAGCATGGAAAGTTAAATATTTCTTTTAAACATAAAAATGACTTGACTACTAGTTGACTTTCAGGGATAGTTTACTTAGACCTTTTTAGACACCCACAATCCTAATCTTTAGGTAGAAAAAACATAAATTTATTATTATTAATGATTCTTCTATATATAATTAGGTTGTATTTATTAAGAGTAAGAGTGTGACATATGAAATATTTGTTAATTTACTAAAAGAGATAGAAGAGAAGAACTTTATCAAGTTAATTTGTATTCAATGTGAAAGTAGTGACAAGTTTAAAAATGATGGGCTTCAATTTACATGTCATTGTTCACATCAACAAAATGGGATTGTAGAAATAAAGAGGAGGACCTTGTTTGATATGGGTAGAACTATGTTGATCGAATACAACCTATCAAATTCCTTTTTGGCAAAGGAAACTAACACAGCTTGTTATACAATAAGTAGAATTAATTTAACACTAATATTTAAAAATAAGAAATTGAATGTTAATTAGGATGTGTAAGGAACTTATTGAGTTAATTGTATGGCAGTTTAAAATAAGTATAAGAGGTGAAATAAATTTCTTCTTTGGATTATAAATTATACAGCTAAAAGATGAGATTTTAATTTTACAAACAAAGTAATTAAAATATTTATTCAAAAAATTTAGCTACAAAAATTTTCCAAGTAGTTAAAGGTTTAATGAAATTCTCTTATGTTTCTATTAAACATGAATTGGTAGACTTATTTGCAAAATTCCTACCAACCGATCAATTTCAATTCATAAGGTAATAATTAGATGTAATACAAATTGAATAAATTATACAAGTTTTTCATAGTATTAAAGAGGGAGAGTAACCATGGTTTAATTGAGTGAGTAGGAACATATAGTAAAGAGGAGTATCAATTAAGTTGGAGCACCAACTTTTCATTTTTAATACCATTTATCATAATAATATAAGTTTTTTACTTATATTTTTATCTAAATATTTTATGTTTTATAATCATCGAAGAGAGAGATTATTATCAACTTTGTGTTTAATGAGTTAAGCTAAAAATATTAATATTTTATTCAACCTTTTCCTTGATTTAGAAAACTTCTAAAATTTCAATATTGCACAACCTTATTTTTTTTATTAAATCCATGTTATGCATCTTTGCCAAATTTTATGTTAATTGCTATGCTTTTCATAATCTAAATAATTAATTATTTTATATTTTCATAACTAAACAAAAAAATTAGCGACACTCTAAGCTGGCCAAGTGCGAAGTAGTTGGGTTGACCGAGGCTTATTCGGCCTGGTAGCATCAGATTAGGAGACCAAGCTAAAATAAGGTAGGAAATTACTCAAGGTGCATCCTGAAGAACATTAGAGTAACGTAAAGAATTGAAAGGTAATAAACTTGAGTTTCGAATGTGAATGGGGGGTCTTGTTTGTCACATCACCATGAACTGACCTATACACATATGAGTGTTTTAGATGATGAAATCATAAGGAAAAAAAGGGAGCCAAGCTCAATTTGTTTAATATTATACACCCATGATGGGTATTATAAAGAGAAAACTATTTTTCTTTTCAACAATATGGGACTAACTTTCCTCTAGCAACCCAATGTCAAGCGTGTGCTCTATTTCTCACCATTCAATGTTTGGTTAAACGAAAAACGTTTTGTCTACTATAAACACTTGATCCTAGCTCAAAACTGAACGGTCAAGTCATGTTGAACTTCACTGTAAATTTTTTATTATTTTTTCCTGTTGAAATAGTCTACCCTTGAGTCAAATGACTTATCTTCCTCCATGTTTGAATCCTACAAATGAGATATTTCCCAACTTTCCATCGATGATCCGAAGGATCCAAATCTCATCTTACTAGGTCAGTTGGCTCACATGTAATACACCTTTATCTAACCATCCAAAACTCATCCACCTTTATAGTTTTTGATCTGATAGTTTAGAACCTCTCAGTTCAAAGCCAATGACATCAACCAATCCTACATAACTATTAATTCCCTAGCCATTAATTGAGCCATTACATTAGTCATTTTAGAAAAAAATATTATATGCTATTTGGAAGTAGTTTTTTAATCAACTTATTCATAACTTTCAAATAGCTATGATCCAATTTTTTCTATATCAATCTAACCTATATTTATGAAATGAGTAATAAATGTGAACCAATCTTTGAAATCTTATCAAAACGTACACATTTTCCACGGCAAAATTTATTAGTAATACTTAAGATTTTTATCATAAACTAAAACTTCATAATTAAGGGTCAAAATATATAATATGTTAGCCATCCAATACTCATTGAAATGATCATCAAACTATTGATTATCATATTATAGTGTCACTCCCTCCATTCTACAATATTTTTAGATGATTCCATCAATTTCTGGAACAATTTGGTCTCAACTTACAATAATAGGTCTCAACTTTCTTAAAGGCACTTTCATAATTATCTAATTTATCTCCCTCTACCAAACCTTTACAAAAATTTCCTATTTGACTCATACCAATAGTATCTTTGTTATCAAATTAATTCCTCATTATATTCATACAATAATTTCTTTGTTAGATAACCCTTGTGATAAAAATCTTATAAAGATTTGAATTTCTTCCACATTTTATTGCAAAAGACTACTAAAAGTCTTTTGACCAATTTCATAAAAAGCTACTCAATGAGCTTTTTATTTAAGCAAAAAATTCATATGTTTCTCGTTTTGCAATATTATTATTTTTCTTTAAAAATTCCCTTAGAATTAATGTAATGTTTTTTTGATATGTTTTAGCATTTCTTTCTATGACATGTCGTCTTCCACTTCATGTATAACTATGATTTTAGGTTTCTTTTCATTTTTTTCATTGATATATGACTTCCCCTTCACATTATTAGTTCTTTCAAATAATAGTTTTTTTGATCTTATGCAAAGATATCCATATGCAAATTTCATTTTATGATATTCAAAATAAATTTTGAATTCGCATACATTACTTCAACAAATATTATCTAAATCATAAAGGCTTTTGACTATTTTGTAGGAAACCATCCATATAAGTATTAAGTCAATCATATTGAAAAAATGTTGGGATGTCTCCAAAGAGCTCTTCCTATACTTTCTATGTAGCTACTAGTAAGTAACTTGTCCATAGGTTGCTCTTTTCCTTATTTTGTTAATTCTCTTGTTAAGAATGCCATTGCCATTTCCTTATGAGATGATTTAGGATGCACCACCTTGTTCCTTTGATCATATTTATGTATAAAAGTACCATTAGCAAAAAGTTTTATTAGGATTGAAAGAAAAAATACATGATGTGCTATGGCAATGATAATGACAACTATCTTGGAAGTTAAAGAGCAAATTATTTCAATAATCTATGAAAGCAAAAAATGTGTTTTCCTTAGTTAAAAATACATGATTCTCTTCCTAAAAGTCCACTTTCATAATTTTCTTATCATAATTTTTGTCAAGTAAATCTATTCCTTTAGAATTCATGTTTTGATTGTTTAGATCTTCTAAATAGAATATAAAATTTTATTTATATCAATTAGAGTATTGTTAGTTTGTTCATCCCAATATAATAATAATTAATGCATCTTATTATTGAATACTATGTATTGTGTGATCTCTATGCTAGACTAATAAATTTTGTAGGGAACTTAATCAAAAGTGAAATATTTATCCTAGTTGTCCTAAGAACATCATTTTCATAATCCGATTATATTCTCATGTGTTTGAAATATTCACTTTAAGTGACTTTATTTTGATTCTAAAATGTTGTGTTAGTCATTAGCTAAGTATCGCATGGATCAAGAAACCTTTTGCAAAAGTATGATATAAGGATGGAATCATTATGTAATATATTAGTGTTTTCCATACCACATACATCATACTATTAATCAACATATGTTTGACATATTTTTTGGTCAAAAATGTTTCTTTAGTATGTAAGACAAGAACTTTTGCGGTTGAGAACCTCATTTTGAAACATGCAAATATTTGGTTTTTAATTTTCAACACATCATCAAGTTCATTTAAGACAACAACTTCTTGCAATCAATATGCCACAATGATCGATAGTAAAGTTCTAACAACTTTTTTATGGATATAGCACGTATCTCTCAATTATCTTTTAAATATTTAATTGAGCTACCTTTATGTTATATACCATAAGATTTTGCACTCCATCTTAAAGAATTGGTATCTACTTTTACATTTTTCTTGGTAATATAGGATCTCCAAACCATAATACTTGAATAATTCAAACTATTCTATTTATTTTAATGTTTTAATAAATTTATCATAAAACCAATTATAAATAAGACATCGTATGCACTATGCATAATAAGAATCCTAAAAATGAAAGCTTTGGTACTTTTGGATGGAAGTGTTGTATCAATAAGATAAGAATTGGAGATTAGAAACCAAGTTAATGGACTCTATGTCTTTATAAGGTTGAAGGCAACATGATCATTGTTAGATTTTTCTTATTACAAGGTATTTAAATTATACCAAATTGATATTAAGAGCACATTCATAAACGTAATTATTTAGGTGGAAGTGTATGTAGAATAATTGGATTGCTATCAACATTGACTTCATCAAAATCATCTGTAAAAGCTAATTAAATACTTATACTATTTATGATAAGAAAGACCCTGGTTTTGATAAAGTTAGTAGATTTTTAATTAAACATTAATTCAACATGAGTATGCAAATTGATTTTTTTCATCATGAACTACAATAATGAAGTTCTTCTTTGTGAATGATTTAGTAAGCTTATGGGTGTAATATTTGAGATTAATATAATGGGTGAAGAGACCCATTTTCTCAAATTGAAAGTTAAACGAAATAAGAACGATATCATTGTATCTTAAATAAAGTATATAAATGAGATGTTATAAATGCTTGATCTTGAGAACCTAAAACTTATCTCTTCTTTCAAGGGTTTCTACCAAAGTATTAAGCAAAGACAAGAAAAGAAAACAAATATATTATAGGTATAATAAGAGATGATATGTTCTTTACTTAACTACAAGAAGGCCTAAGAAAGTTTTTAGTGTGGGACTTTTTTAATCTATTCTTTGAATTGGAAGCTATAAATAGATTCTTTTGGTAATTTCTTAGCACAAAGGTATTAGAGCTTTCATAATACAAATTTTAGTTATGTCATTTTCTCATAAGATAAAGCTACAAAGGGTAGGTTGGTTCAAGAGTACATAAGAAAAGCATTGTTGGTATTTAATCATTTTTTGGACACATCATAAACTCAAGATCTATTAAAAAACATTGAACTATTGCTTGCAAACAATAAACCATAATATATTGCTTTGGGAGGAGTTTTAGAAAATATTTTTATGTTAAAGAGGAGACTAAAATATATGGGATTACATTCACAAAAAAAATACCCCTAAAATATGACAATATGTGTGTCATTTGCCTGATGCAAAACCATATCTAGTGCCCAAAGGACAAACAAAGTGATGTTTTGCACCATTTCATTGGAGAGTGTACAAAATGAAATATGGTAGACATTGAATTTGTTGTTAACAACATGCAACTAGTTGGCATCTTAATGAAGCTGCTTAGAAAAGATTTATTTAATAGGATTATAATAAACTTTGATGATCACAAAAGTAGGAGACATTAATCTTTATTTTAAGGGTAGTTCCTTCAGTAAAGGGGACCACATCAATGTGCTTTTATTACTTGCAAATGTAGCTTCACTTGATAATATTTTGCAAATGCTATCATTCACTACTTTCAATTACTTTATGATAAACTTAGAATTTAACTTATCATAAAACAATAAGAGGTTATTGGTCCAATAAGTAATAATCTAAAATATTTTGATAATAAGAACATATTTCGATAGCATACTCATTGATTATCGAACTTTGATTCTAAGTATGATAGCGAATAACACTAGAAGGAGATTAATGTTGTTAGTCAGCTCAGTTTATTAAATATGTTAATGTAAATATTTGTGAAATAACAATGGACAAGATAATTATATGATCAAGAGGCTAAGTGTTTTTTTTAGGAAGACATTTCCTTATTTTGTAAATTAAAGCAGCTTGTGGCTCAAGTACATTATGCATGATTTTTCAAATTTGAAATGAAAACATTTGCATGACTAAATGCACCACATCATCATAGTTTATACCATATGATTAGCTATTGGAGAAAAGAGACAACTTTAAGACTAGACTACTTGATTTGAGCTAACAAGTGGATCTAGTGAAATTGGACGGAACAATTACTAACAAAGATTAAAACAATATGATCAAACTATTCAATTAGGGGAAAACAATTCCATAAGAAAGGTATAAGAAAAACAAATCAATTGATATAGTAAACTTACACCATATAGTAAAATCAATCAAATTAAAATTAAACTTTTGAAAATATCATATATCACCATCATATAATATGAAATGGCATAATAAACATTATGAATTTTATATTGGTGATGTTCTTATGTTAATTAAGTTAAAAAAATAATACAATATACAAATATTAGTTTAGACCATGTAATTATCTTGTTCATGTTTGCTTAAGTAAAATAAAAAAATTTATTGTACAATAAAATTTTATTGGATTCTATGATGAACTCATTTTTATTTATCATAGGAAATTCATTGAATTCAAATGGTATACTAAAATGCTTTCACACCAACTTGTTTGAATATAAATGTATATCAAACCATATGATTATTAAGTTCAATTATACATTCAAACAATTAAAATATTTTTATGTTAAGAAATTCTCTTATCACATTATCCTAACTCAAGAAATTTTATTAACAAATCAAGAATTTTTATATAGTTTTTGAAAATAAGAAGCAATGAGTTTGAATGTTGCAAAAAGTTTGAAAAACAAATTTTTAAGTCAAGCATTGTTAATTCTTTTGTCTATTTAAATCCATTTTCTTAACATATTCAAAGCTAAGAATTTTTCATTGACATAATTTCCTATATATTTGTTGTGTTATAATATTTTATTTAACTTGAAAGATAGTACTTTTCAATTATTATAAACAATTGTTGTTCTTTTTTTTCTTATATAGTTTTGAAACTTTTAAGCAAATTATGATAATAACTAATTTATATTCCTTAAATAATTTATATTTTTAATTAGTTAATTATGCATAAGTCTTAGAATTTGTATTTATAGATATTCCATGAATTTATTTTACAAACTATTTGTGCAAATTTTAATTTTAATTAAGAAATCATCTATTCTTAAAATATTAGAAGAACTGACGAATTAAAGGCATGGAATAATTTTAATATTATTTGTACTGAAATGTTTTTATTTTTTTTAAAATACATTTTCACTACATATGAAAATTTAATAAATTGATTTGATAGAGAAGTTTTATTATAAATATGTTACTCATATATTAGAGATTCTTATTAAGTTATTGTTTTTATTTTTTAATTTTTGCAATTAGGTGTATTTTATTTTGTCGTAGATAGTTTCAATTTCTTTGTACTTTCAGATAATTAATTATTTACATTTTTATGCAATGTTCTAAATATTTTTGTTAGTCTATTGCAATAATAATTTTATAATTTGTATATCTTTTATCTATTTTTAACTATCATGAATCTTATTCTATGTGATAATTATCTATTTTAATGTATAATATTTTTTTAATGGATTCCTTTATCTTATTTTACTAATTCCCTTATCACATTGATTTTAAAATTTTTATCAAGATTATGTTATTAAAAAAGTTTTTGGTTGACGTCAAGAAGAAATACAATAAAAATTTCAAACAAGTCATTAAATCATTCACTCGATGGTTTTATATATTTTGTTAAAATTTTAGTCTTTGTTAGATATTTTTCTTTGCTATGTCCTAATCAAATATTTTGATAATACAAATAATTTATTTTCTACTTAATAATTTTTTGTTATAAATATTTACTTCAACTAGAATTATTAAATTTAACAATTTCATTTTTTTTGGATTATACCTTTGCGTATGGTATGCATATTAGTTCATTTGTTATGTCTAAATTATTATTATATGTCTTAGTTAAAATGTTTGTAATAGACGAACTAAGATTTCAAACACTTAATTAGGTTAGCAGTTGTAGTTAATTTTTAAAAGTGTTTCCTGAAATATGTCTTTCATAATTGAGTCACTAAATAAATTTTTTTAATATGTAACGCATGTTTTATTGTTTTTTTTTAAATTTTTTATTTCTTTCATAATTAAGGCTTTAAATTTTGTTCATTAATTTCAATTTTATATTTCCACAAACATTTTGAAATTACATTATATCTTTAATTATTTTTTATTTGAAATATTCCATGATTTTTGGTTTCATTTTTTTATATTTTCTCGCAAAAATTTTATGCTATAATTATTGCTAAAATATTTTTGTGTTATTTCGTAATAGGTCTTAAATGTATTCAACACTTTTTATTCATAAGAAAACTACCGATGCTTATTTTTCTAGGATAATATTTTTAATTATTTTCATTGAATTATTTAATTTATGTTATAGGTTTTTTGTTCATATATTTAATTTTTAAATTGTTTTGCTTGGATCATACAATCTAAATATTCTAAATAATTCATAAAATTTTATTTATATATTTAATATCAAAAATTTTGCTTTAAATTTTTTTGACAAATTATGAAAATCATTTCAAAAAATCAAATTTTTTAAAAAAATATCTTATTTTTTATTATTTTTCTTTGAAATTTTTTATTTATTATATATTTATATTATGGCATTCTTTTATGCTTCTTGATGTATGTTTTGTACTTTTTTTATATTTTTAAAAACTTTTAAAATTGTTTTATTAAATATTTATTTTTTTTGGTGGCAGATTGCAAAAAAATCGATGACTTTCTTATTTCTAAAATGTGATTTATGACACATGCACTAATAGGAAATCTTTATGATGTCTAGTAACATTTTAATATTTGACATTTATATGAAAAGAAAAATTAACATTTCAAAACATATATAATATATTAAAAAATATTCTTATTTTTTTACTATTTTTTATGTCTTTGAGATTATTTAAAACTAATTGAAATGTTAATGAAATAATGCTGTATTTTAGTATATTGTTTTATTGACATGACGCCAACGTTTCAAACTATATGCTAAGAAAATTTTCTATTTTTTTACTCTTTTTATATAATAAATTGGAAATTAAATTTTAATTAATCAAACAATTTTAATCACATTTTATTGACATTATTTGAAAGTGTTTTAGAAATTTTGTTAAACATTTTGCATAAAGTTTTCTAATATTTATTTTTTTTAAACTGTTTCGCTAATTAATTTATTTTATTTTATTGATGTTTGTTTAATTTTTATTGAATGTTTGTTGCAACAATGAAATATATTTAGCATAATGATTAAAATTTTAATTATTAAATAATTTTAACAACCATATATATTTTGATTGATTCAAAACATTAAAATTAATAAGTTTGAAACCATTACATCTCTAGGGAAACTTTTTCATTTCTAATGTATTTGGTGATAATTATTTGAGCCATTTTAATTGTTTTATTATTGAGTAATCTTTTTATTTTTTTCATATTGACAATTTATCATGATTTAGTTAGCTAAATATTTTTTAAAATATTATACATGTTTTAAAGTTGTGGTACACTTATTTCTCGACAATTTAACATTTTCTTTGCTTACAACATTTTTATTTAAATGGTATTTATTTACTATTTATATTATGATATTTACTTCACAACCTTTTAGCATTTGAGCTATTTCCATATCAATATTATAATTGTTTTTGCTAATTAGGCATGTCTTTGAATGTGCCAATATAAATAGATTTATTAAGAAAAGAAAAAAGAATTATTGTTATATTAAAATGTCCAACAAATCAACATTTTGAAAGAAATGACTAAAAATAGTTAACATAAAAGTAAAAAAACAATTTTTTTGTGACAATTACGAAAATATAAAATTGTAAAAATTAAAAATTTATTTAATTTATTAAACATATATATCACTCGAATTGTATAACTTATGAAAAAAATTCACATATCAAAACAAATAAAACAAACAAGCAAAATTAAAATGAAAAAAAATTAAAGGAAGCAAACAAAATGAATACATAAAACATATAATATTACAAATATATTCACAACACAATATCAATAAAATGTGACAAGAAAACATATTTTAGAAAACAAAAGTGAAACCAAAGTTTCTTTGGTATCAAAAAATTAAAATAATAGACACTACAAGAAAATCTAAAAAACATTAAATTGTTGTGCACAAATTGTCATAAAGCATTGCAAATATATAAAAAAAAATTAAAAAAATTAAAAAATGTAAAAATTGAAAAATAATAAAAATAACAAAACATATAGTTTATCAATAATAATTTAATATTTTATTAATTAAAAACATATATATATTTTAAATAAAAGTATGATAAATGTTTTATTAAAGATATATATGACAACAAGAATTTTGAATAAAAAGGTAGAATAGAGATCCTCCTACAAAATTTATAACTTGCTTTTATGCCATAAAGATAAATTAAAGATGGATAAAGAAAAAAAAGAAAAGGAAGGATAGACAATCTTTTTTGTCTTCTCTAATTGCTTACTTGTGCCACAAAATTTCAATAATAAAGAAATCAAATATTACAATACAAATTTTATATTTTCATTCATAAAGGTTTTTAACATGTTGACAGTAGGAATTCATGTATCTAAATGCTAACATTCATGTTTTAAACAATTCCTTCTACATAATCCATTGCAAATAAATAAATATTACAAAATTAAAAAAAACTAAGAAATGATCATTATTATTCTTGTAATACAAATTTTCTTATATTAGTTATTCTACTAAAAAATTTCATACTTTATTTATTTAAACTCTTAGTATATTTCATTGAGTTCAACTTTTATTTTAAAGATGTGACCTTACTTTATCAACATAAATTCATATAAATAGGAAAGTAAACATTATACTTAGTGTTATGTTTGAGATGATGGGCAAGGACATTTTTTGTAGTAACACAAATTCATCATGTTTCTTTAAATGCTTTAGTTAGATTAAAATTAAGATAGATAAACATAAGTAGATATGTTTCAAAAAGGTAATGTTTAAAAGTTTTATCATTATATTAAGAAGTAGAATTAGGATATCATTTAGATGTTAATTAGATTCACTTTTTTTTTTTTTTGATATTCAAAAGGGGCATAAGCCCAGCAAATTAATTAGATTCACTTAGAGTTAACTTAGGTGGACAAATTTTAAAAAGTTTTTTAGATTTATATTTGTATTAATCAAGTTCAAAACTTCACCTTTAAATTTATCATTGATAAAATGTAAAGATGATGTATTGAGTAATAAAATGGATATCTTATGTGATAGAACTTTCATGGCCAAAATGCCATCCACTTACTCAACGCAACTAAGTTCTTTCAAAATATAATATAAATATAGCCATATAAATCCATTACACAAAGTAATATGTATGTAATTTCTATTGTTAATAGCAATACGATATGTTTGAGATTCTTTAACTTGAATGGCTCCACAAAAGTTCATGAAATGGGTCTAAAAAGTGTATTAGGATTAATATTGGCAAATTTAATTAAGATAATCCCAAGTAAACAATAAGACTCATTAATAAAAATTTTAGCTTCTTAAAAAAATTTAATGTTAAACATATTGAGAGATTGCACATACTAATCGATTAAATTTTCATAGTGGATTAAGTAATTTAGTACAATTCATGTCTAACATGAATCATTTTATGTTTTGAGTATAATAAAAACCCATGTAACAAAGGTATAATTTGAGATGCTTATGTTCAGAATGTTGAATATAGTGTTTCACATCATTCAAGGCTGGTATGTTTTCATAAGATAACTCTAAAATGGATAAATATTTTTCAATTTAGTTTTTCATAAAATAGAATCTAATCTTCTAAAAAATATACCTAATGTAAAAATAGTAGGTCACAAGTGGTATAAGAACTACATCAAAATATAGTAAAATTTCAATGAAAATTTTTTGAAAACTTGCTTTCAAAAAGTTGTAATTGTCCCAAAAAAAAAGACTTAACTTCTCAGAAGTAGTCCAGATAAAATTACTTTGATATGTTAATTATTAGTTTGGAGGTTGGGACAAGTCACTTGAAACTTGTACTCTTATGGTAGCTACTTGGCTAATACAAAACATTATGATGTTGAGATATTCACGACAGTGAGGTAATGAGCAGAGCTGTTGAGACACTGTTGCTCATGAATAATTTCAAATAAGTCAAATAGCAAATTTGCTAGCATCATGCCTTCAATTACAATACAACAATGTGAAGCCATATTGTGGGTTGTAGGAAAATGTTAAAAATGATAGACGAAAAGTAAAATGTAGCAATGCTACAAGTAGTGATTTTGAAACATAATGATTATTTCAATGACGCTCCATAAGTCATTTTCAATTTAAACTTAAATAGAAGTAGTTAAGATGCAATTATTGTGCTATGTTAATTATTAGGATGGAGGTAAAGGAGACAAGTCACTCGAAATGTTTACTCTTATGGGAACTACTTGTCTAATATGAAGCATAATATTTTTGACATATAGACGATAGTGAGGCCACGTGTGGAGTTGCTAAAACACAATTGCTCAAGAATAATTTAAAAAACACATAGCAAGTGTGCTATCATCATGCTTGCATTCAAAATACAATAATTCGAACCCATAATGTGGGTCGTAGGAAAATGTTAAAAATGAGGGAAGAAAAGCCAAATATGGCAATGCAACAACTAGTGATTTCGATTCATAATGATTATTTCAATAACTCAAAATAACTTTTGATAAAAAAACAATTGACCTCTGATAAGATTTCTAAAGAATATTTATGCACTAGTTATGCAATATGAATTTAGTTGTTTTGCATGAAATTAAAATACAGCCTATTTTTATCCACCAGCTATTTCATCAATTAGTCAGTTTTCTTTTGAATTTTGGTTCAAAATTACAATCTATTTAAAACCTATGATGGAATAAATAGAAAGATCTTTTTTTTAATATTGGTGTTATATTTCTAGAGATAACATTTTCTTTATCTAAAAGAGTGCACAATCTTAGTTTCTTATCTAAGTATTTTAGATGATTATCCAATATCTAAATTATGATTTGAATTTATCTTCAACAATGTTGTAATCATTTTCATTGTTATCTTCCATCATAAATCTTATTATAGGAGTTCCTCTTACACATACTAAATTAATAATGTTTTGCCATGTCCTTAGTCCCTTAAGTCCAAAACCTCACAAATCATTAGGAAATATATTGATTTCAGCACAGCCACCTCACAAAATTGTTCAAGTTACAAAATTAAGTGCAGTGATAATCCCCACTATGACTATGGTATCGCTAAGAGTGCATAAGTGGTTGGCTTTAAATACTACATTATTCAATACAACCCTTCTAACATGAAACAAGGATTTAGGGATATAAGCCATGTCTTTGTTCATCATTTTTTATATTATATGTTGTTATTTTTCATGTTTAGGATTTCTAGTCAAACGTGATAACCCCTAATAAAAAATAAATTGCCTTTGTTTTATTTTTAAATTTTTGGAAATCATTTTCATTCATTTCTTTGACATTCCATTATTAGACTTTAAATAATATTTGGCATAATTCACTTTTTTTACTCATCTAATAAATTTATTATATATTTTCTTTTAAGCTTTTTAATTTGCTTCTTACTATTTAGAAGGACATGTAAAATAGAATTTTTTTATATCATCAACCAAAATGGTGAGAAATTCATTCTAATTATGGAAGTCGATAAGCTTTGTGTGTGTGATTGCAAAAAAAAGAGACAATTCTTTTTACACTTTCCAATTTTTGTATGTTTGATGTGCATATCCATATCATTGAAAATATATGTTTGTATTGGAAGATGTCAATAATATTAGTCCAATATAAATAAAGATTGGGTTTATTTAGTATAAGTGTTGAGATGCTTTTCATATGCTCATATTTGAATATTCTTTCTTTCAATTCTAATTACCTAATAATTTTCACAATACAATTGCATGATAAGATGAAGAGTATTAGTGATGACCAAGATTAAATGGATGATAATATAGTTCACATAGATCATATTACTCCATTGTTTGCAATTCTTAATGAACTTGAAACTTTTCTGAGCTTCCACATGTAGTATGCTATGAAGATAGCCAAGTTCTCCTTACAAAATGTTATGATTTGAAGTAGTGTTATATCATAATAATACTATATTTGGATGGTATTTACTTTGTTGCATGCTTTCTTTATCCATTTGTTATTAAACTTACATTGAGGAAATCATCACTATGATTAACAATGCTCACCACCTGTAGCTATTCAACTATTTTTATGTTATGATTTTTTATGCACATGAATAGTAACTTTGAAAAGTAGAAGTACCTATCTTTCAAAAAAATATTTCTATTATAAAACATTGGTAGAAACCTTGAATATCTTAGTTCTAACCCTATGTAATATGAAAATTACTCCATATTTTAAATGTCATGTCTTCTATGATGACAAAATGTATGAAAGTTACAATTTCTCCATAATAATAATAGCTTTGTATTTATCTACAATTGATGTTCCATCCTTATATTAGTTGAATTTTTTACTATTTTCTTAGCAAGAATGTGGAAACATTATTATTTTCTTTGTATAATAAGCTCCACTTTATGTTTAGCAAACTAGTTTACATACTTGTTTCATGCCATTTGCTAACTCCAATTGTATATTTTCTCTATCTTGGAATAGATTCAATAGCACACTACAATCAACTAAAATGTATACATTGTTAATTTCCAATTGGTTGCATAATTGAAGACCCCTAGTTATGGCCAATACCATAACTTTAGGATTCAGTTGATTTATTTAAATATTAACAAATCTAAACTCATTTCCTTTGAATTGTTCCAAAACATTTAAACTATAATAACACTACAATTGACACATAACTTCTCAACAACGATGTTTAAGTGCATTGAGATCTTCGGTTGAGTTAACCACCTAATCGCTTGCACTATTCTTTCTTAAGTTCTTGCTATTAACATATGTTTCCCAAAATCATTTGTTTGACATCTTCTTACAAGGTCTGAATGATTGGAAAAAAACTTATTATGAAGCAAGAATTCTCTTTCATATTACATATAACATCATGCAACAATTTGATTTAATTGCTCAAAGCCCTTCGTTATGTTAGATTTCTAAATATTCTATGAAATTATAGTGTGTAGTGTGATTATTCCATCTCTATTACAAATTTCATATTACCTTGCTTGACACATGATGTAATTCATTTCATAATTTTATTGGTATCATATTCAATAATGTGTAAATTATTTTCAAATGTAACCCATCCTTATTTAGCATATTTAAAATAAAGGAACATGATCAATTGAATCTTCATTTCGACATTGTTGTCCCATTCAAGAAAGTTGAAAGTTTAGGTTCATTAGGTTATTTGGTAATGGCATAAGTTGTTGAATATCATTCATGTTAACATTAACATCTTTAAAGAGCATTCAGTACTTCATAAGTGTAGTCTACTTTTTAGACTTAGCTTCTTGGAACTCAAACAAACTTAGGAAGAATGATTACTAAACTACACATCACAAGAGACAATATATAACAAATCCATTGACATAGACAAATTTGCATTCTTTTTATTCAAATGTTTCATCTTTTGCATGTTAGCCCATGTGTTGGATTTCATTTTTGATGCATCTAACGATAAGTATTTTATTGACATGTAGTTAGACCAAAAACTATTGTTATTGAGTATCTTCCAACTAAGTTTTACATAAAAAAGTTTTATCATTTTCTTTATTTTCTAAACACCAAGGCTGATTTTTCTAATTGGAAGGTAACTTTATTCCAAGAACTCTAGAAATGCTTAAGCTTTTCTTCAAAAATCCCTACAAAATTCAATTCAATCCTTCTTTAATATGTTAACAAACAATGTTGGGAGTTTACTTATCATTACAATATATAACGGAAGTGAGGAAATGGCATGCTTGATGACAATGACTCCACCCTTGGTAGATAATAACTTATTTTTAAACTAAGGAAATTTATTTTAAATTTTATCAATCAAATTTTTGAAGTAAGCTTCTTTCTTCTAACCTATATATAGTGTGTAGCACAAACATGCAAAAGGAAGATTTATTTAATGCAATTTTGGCCCCTTGCAAATTTGAGTTACCTAGCATATACTCTTTTTGTTTCTTCAAATGTCCTCACTTTTAATTTTTATATTTTAGAATTTTGTAGATTATTTGAAGAGCTATAAGAACTTACTAAGATTAACAATAGTTTTTAAATGTCCTCTAGTAATGATAATTACATTTTTTCATAAGCTAGGAAAGTGATAGATATAGATGATCTATGTTGGCCAGATAATATCATACTTTTTTAAGCAAAACCATTATTAGTGCCTCTTTTGAGGAACTCCATGAATGAGATGAAAGAAAGAAAGATAGAGGATTAATTTGGTTAAGACTGATTGAAGGTTGAAAAAAGTTACTTGGTAATCCAATAATGATAATTGATATCCATGTATTACAAAGGTAATTAGTGAGCACTTTAATATGGTTCTTATTAACGTTGTACTTTGGGTGTCTCACAAAGACATTTCCTTGAAATGTTGTAATTCAAATTCCTCAAATCCAAGTTAAAGATAAAATTTCCACTTTATTTTTATTTTTATTAGAATATACTAATTACCAAAAAAATAATATGTTCTATATAATATATCTGCATATATAAAATTAGTTTCTGTTTTAAAGAAATCAACTTGTTAAAAATTTATTATTTTAATCAATAATAGGTTTTGTGAATATTATTTTCATGATTGTTGAAGAATATTTGGTCAACAATTAACAAATATTTCTAAGTTATGTGATTCAGGAATATATATAAGGTTTGGACCTAAAATCTTACAACAATTGGATATACTATACAAATATTTTAGCTACATTCAACACTAAATGTGAAATTAAATCAAAATAATTACTCAAGAAGTTTCCATTAAAACGATCTAGGCCTAGAGTGTTAGCTAAATTCATATTCAAAGTTATCTTTTTATTTACTCCATGGTGATATCTTGCATTGTTCTATCATTTGTTTTCTTTTGTTAATACAGAAAGGATGTTGTTAAACATATTTTTATCTTCAATTACTTAAGAAGACTTGAAATGTTTTTGAAATTGGTTGATTACAACTATCATTATTTTGACCTCTTTGTTTTTTTCTTTACATCATTACAATTTTACAAAAGAATGTTCTGTTTCTTTCTCCTTCTATATTCCATCTAATTACTTCTTTCTATTTCAAATAAAATTCCACTCTTTCAAAACCATGTGAATAATAAGAATTAACAGGATACAACTCACTCCACATATCATTTTCGTTGAAGAATTACTTATTTTTGATTCACCACATCCTTATCTAATTTAATGGGATCAAAGGTTCTTCTAAATATTGATTTTTTAAATCTTTAAGGCATATTTATGTCCAATTTATTTTAAAGCTAAGGCCTTCTTCCCAAATTATTTTAAAAAACAATTCCCATTGTTCTCTATTGTTTATGAAAATGTAGAGTGATTCAAAAACATGTAAAATTTAAATTACTTTGAAAATGATAGATGCATTTTGATGAAATTTAGTAGAGGAGCCACATTACTTGATCCATTTCTTACAAGGTGAAGAATTATAAAAGTTGAAAGTAGTTCTACCAATTTCTTAATAACTTACACAACTGCAGAAGTCAAAGAAAACAACTGATTGGCTCCATGTGGGGGCTGTCATGATCTCCACCATATTATATTACCTTTTCTTTCCTATATAAAGGAATAACTAAAAAATGACTATTGCTTAAGATGACATAATTATGCAATCGACAAACTCTTACATTGGTTTTAATTTAGGGGTTCATAGTCAATTATAATCATCTGAAGATGTGATTTCATTAAAAATACATACCCACCATCCATGGATTTGTATTGTTTTTGAGAATGTGAAATAGCTTGCCCATAATAGGTTTTTTCTAGATACCATGCTATTATCTTAGGTGTAAGTGTAGCTAGCTTTAGAAACCTAGACTTAATGCATGATATTGATACTGCTACTTTTCATTAATGTTGATATTATAGTTGAAGTCCTTCCAAATAATCTTTTTCTTTTTTGATTGATTATAATAATAATGCTAAAAATTGAGTTAAATAGCAAATTTTTACGTCATATACTTATAAGACATAAGTTCTAACAAGGTTACTTATGTAACAATATATATTTTAATAAATTGATTGATCAGCTTTCTAAGCCCATTTTAGTAGCACCCTAAATATCTCAAAATAAGAAAATTTTCATTAAGACCAGCATTATCTACAATTTGGATAACTGAAACCATCCTCTAATACCTTCTGGGCCAATTGGTTTTTCCTGAATCTTTTATAACATTTTTCTCATCCTTTTAATACTCAAGCAATTTTAGGATGTGTGAGATTCAAAGTGGCAACATCTCCCTTCAATGGTCCTAGCCACTGAAATTATTAAGTGAAGCACTAAAACAATGAATTGGTAGGTGCTTCATTGTGTTCTAGCCCAAGTGATTGTTCCAAATTCAATTGAAAGGAAGTGTAGAAGCCATACACAAATGAGATGAACTTTTAATAGTCTTTCAACATCCACTCAAATTCACATCTAAATAGCCTGTGTGCATGAAGAAGCAATTTAAGGGATATTTACAAAAACTACCTTCAATTTAGTAGGTTCTCTTTGCAACACAACAGTTTCTTTGGCATCTACATTTTCTTTTCTTAATGAAATAATTGATGTTAAAAATAATTTTTTTCACAATTAAAATGCCTGTTTTGTAAGTCACTTAAAAAATAAATATGAGACTATGCAGCCTCTTAAAGTAATTCATTACTTCAAAAATTTCATTCCTTTGGCAACTCATGAATATGATGTTCATGCTGGTTGCTTTTCATTTTTAAGTTAGCATAATATTAATTAGATTCATATGTTCATTTATTAATCAATTAATGCATTTAGATAAACTATCATCATATTCAACAAGTGAGATATCATCAAGATATCAATTAGACTTTGCACCTTTGATCGACAAACTAAGTTCAAGTGTACGTTATGTTACTTCCCTTTTATAATTTTTTTGCTTCTTCTTCTCCAAATATCTTACCTAAATCTTGCATTTCTTCATAACAAGAAGAAAAGTTGTAGACTTTTATCCTAATGCTATGAGACAAAGCAAAGTGTAAAAGATTTTTTTTTCTCTTGCATTAAGTTGAATAATTATCTATGAATTTGACCCCTATCATCAAGAATAATGCTAGGATGGGCCAAGAAATTGAACAAATTAAAGTTTACATTTCAAAAAAAAACTTTAAAGCATTTTTCCATAATGCATAGTGCTTCCAAAGAAATAAAGGAGGTCAATCAACAATGTTAATAGATATTGGCAATAATTCACCATGAAAAATGCATGAGAACAACCATGTATTAAGAACTTTTACATTTGACTTAACCCTTAGTACAATAGTTCAAAGGACTACACTTGCTAAAAGAGGAAGTGAATTATTGCTTTTTAAATTATTAACATAAATTATTTTTGCTATATAACAATTATTTTGATCATTTGAAATACTTCCTAAGATTTGTAAACCTATTATCATTGAAAAAACAATAATGTAAACAAATAAAAAAAATAAATCAAAGAATGATTTCAAATGAGTCTATCACAAACACAAAATCTTCAATAAATAATAGTCAAGTTAGCTAGGCTTCCACTAAACTAGCAATGTGTGCCATATGTTGGGCATACTAGAAATCCTTGCAACAACTTCATCAATAAATTATGGCCATTTATGTCGACAATAAATTTGCATAGCCACTGGTGAACATTTGTAGGCACTCTTTAGTTAGTTCTAAGCCAATCTATGAATGTTTAACGTTAAATTCACAATTGGAAGAATTAAATTAATACTAAGAAAGAAAACTATTCTATAGTTTTTGTTAGTAGAATTCAATAAAAAAATTTTGAATTAGTGCTACATAACATTTTTTAATGCAATAAAATACTACAAAACCTTCATTAAATTAAGTTTGTCACATTTAACTATTTTAAAACCATTGCCAACTTCAAAATCATGCAACTACTTATTCAAAGTTTTTTGGAAAAGCAAATTACATTTTGTACATAATTTCCTCGTCATCCTCAGGCATCAAAAAGGTTTGTGGGAATGTTTTTTTCTAATTTTCATATGTTCTACACATGACCCACATTTTATGGGATCTTATGCATCATGCTTCATGTAAAGGGAGTTGTTTCTAGGATTATAACTTGATTGGGTTTTAGTTACAAAAGTAGCCATTTTTATGAGGTTGAGTCTAACCCACAAAGTCTCAGGAATGTTTAGCTTTAATGTTGTAAGAGAAGAACTTAGCATATGTTCCAACTAGCAAAAACTACAAGTGGTTGTGTGCTAGCACAAGGAGAAAAATAGTCAATGTGAGGTTGTGTATTTACCTTTTGAAAATGACATGTGATGATTTCTCAACATGCTATGCAATTGTTCACTTGGGTAGAAACAAAACAAAGTAAAATGTTGTTGTGGTTTTTTCATTACTGCCAATATCCTTTTCTTATTTTCACTTGCCAAAATGTGATTACTATAGCTACTACAAGTTGAATTATTGGAGACCAATAGTTATTATCATAAATAAACTACTAATCTATTAAAACAAGCAAACATCTTTAGAACATAGCACACATATTTTTTCTTAGAGCAATAGTTCTTGAGGGACAATCAAAGTAGAAACTCTTCATAAGATTCTTAGTATAGTCATGAGTTAGCATTTTTTTATGCCCAGAAACCAATCAAACACGTGTTGACACTTTTGGGGAATCATTGTATCATTTTGTTATATGTGGAGTTAATATATTGCTTAATATTATATTATAGGATCAAATTTCAAGCAAAGAAGTTGAAAAGGACCCAAAAAATGGCCCAGTTTCATCGATGCCTTCATTTGTTACCCACCACATACCTGATTAGACTTAATAGAATACATGTGCCTAGTTTTCCTAAAACAGATCAATGAACAGGTCTTCAAATTCTAATCTAGATCACAAACTCATATGACTTACAAACACACTTAGATTAGCTATTTTGTGCTTACCCATGAGGACCAACTTAAAAAAGGAACAATTTGTGGGACTTCCAAATGAAACTAAATCTACCAATGTTATGCTTACCTACCATTGCACTCTGCTATGCATTGAACCTAGTTTGATCCATGACAATATTGATGTCACATTGATTTGCTAACTTCAACCACGACACATCAACTCAAATTAGACCAAGACATCATCGAAACCACAATGATTCGATGGCTAGATCCACAACACACCTACTTGGATCTAACTTGCAACACCATTGACGATGTGCCAATTTGCTAGTTTTGTCTACAAATCCCGAACCAAAATATATTTCGATCACTCACAACTCTACTACCTATTGTCATCTTCCTTACTATTCTCAATTAAATTTTTGTTTTGTTTTAAGTATCTTTATGTGCAAGTTACTTTATTACTCTATCATTTCTATAATGCTTATTAATGTTTCTCAAGGCTTTTAATCTACAACCATGTGATATTTATCTTATTCTTTCAACATAGCAAAACTGGTTTTATCAAACCCCTTTCCAAATACCCTTTCTTTCTACCATTGAATTGGTAGTAGGACTAGCATATGGATTGCAACCCATGTTGTTCTTGGTTCCTTCTTAGCTAAAGTTTCCTTGGATAGCTATCTCATGTGTGTTGCCCTTCTAGGTTTCATAATCTTATCTTGCCATTTTCTTTATTCTTAATTTGTGTAGTCTAATCTCTACATGTTCATTATAGTTTATAGCACTAGTTAGGCATCATATCTTACTTTAAGGCTTCATTATACGAGTATTTGCAATGTTGGTAGAAAAAAATAGTAAACTAAACATTCTTTTGAATTTTCCTTTCTTAACGCCTAAGTTTATAGAAAATTATGTGACGAAGCTGAAAATAAGGAGTTTTCTTTTTTTTTTCTAAAGAGCACAATTTATACAAATTATATCATGTAGAACTTAAAACATGGAGCATCCACACATCAACTAACCACAAGTGACCCTCCAAGATCTTTTAAATTGACTATAAACTTTGGAAGACACACTCGAAAAATATGATTTTACGATCATCAAACTAGCATAAGCTCTAAGTGAGCCCACCTTTTCAAACCTAATATTGTCATTCACTCTAATCAAAACCTTGTATAATCAACAAACCTTTCTTTTCTTGATAATAAGAAAATGATGATAATAAACACATGAAGTCCATAAAATATAATATTCTCATCCTTGGAGGCATCATAAACCTTAAGGAGAATATAGAGTGGAACGTTTCCTTGGGCTGTTGATTCCAATAGATTAATCCTAATGAAAAATAAAAGGAATTGTTTGCACAATTAAAAATGGCAAAATAAACTCAACTATCTATAATAATTATAGAAATCCATTCTCAACAAAGGGGATCACCACTCATCAACATACATATGCCTCTTACAAAAGAATCACTTTATCGATAACATGCCTAACAAAAAGAGGAAAATATGTAATGAGTACATTACTCATTTTGATGAGTACATTTGTATTGTGGTGTTAATGAAGACCCTTTGGTCACTTTTTTTTATTCAGAGTTAGGCTTAGAGGTATATATAGAGGGTATTTTTTGTGGAAATCATTTACATCTTAGAGATGGCCTATAGGATTATTATTAACTTGAAACTTAAAAAAATTTATCCAATAAAAAAGTTGAAGCATCATCCATAACTTCAAGCTGACCAAACCCTGATGCTCCACAAGTAGTGCACCAAATCATCCCACTGTGAGCCCTCCGTATCCTCAAACTTATAATGAAAGCCAACCAATCTATTAACCAATCACCCAAAGGAAACTTGTTTCGATGTAAAAAGTCAGGTCACAAGATTTTCCAATAAAAAAAAAGACAAGTAAGCTATATTAAGGAAGGAAATTAAGGAGAATTGAACACTAATGTACAATAATAGATCAACGAATTTGCTTCCTAAGCCTACTTAGCCAATGTGTACTCCAACAAGGAATGAGAGAACAACATTGATAACACGAGGCTAATATAGTCATGAGAAGCACCTCCACCAAGCCAAAGGGAAGTAAAGATTGAAGACATACGACCTTTTTTTATATCTTTGTCAAAATAGAGAAAAGTTTTGTAAGGTCATCATAGAAAGTGGTAGTAGTATCAATGCAATTCCTACAAATGGTGTGGCATGCCTCTGACTTTGCATCATTTACTACACTAACCCACACATTATGTCTTTTATTAAAAAACTATCTATGTGCCCCAAGAAAAAATGAACTATACCAATTAAATTTGGCCAACAATTTGGAAGATATTTTATGTCATGTAGTTCTTATGGCAGTATGAAGTATCATGTTATTATGACCAAGATTATACGACCAAGATACCATTATTGCCGATAAAGCCAACACTTACACATTTAAACATCCAGAGTAGAAATTCAATATACGCCCACTAACACCTAAACATCATGTCCAATCTATCAAAAACCACAGAGCACCCGAAATAAATAAATACTATTTATGTATCATGGTAAACTAGATAAAGAATTTTTTGATGGAACTATCATTTAAGTCATCAGTACCTTATAGAATAATGCCTCCCACTATAGAAATCCATTTTATTTTTCTTCCCTTAATTTTTATCAAATGAACTCCAAAATTTGCCACCTCTTCATGACATCCAATATGCTGAAGACCTCATACTAGGTACTATTTTACTAAATTTGTCACATTATAAAATGGATTATTGTAAACATTAAGAACTAACTTAAGAAGTGCATGACCTATTGGACAAATGATTCAATTGAGAAAGTCAAAATCCATGTGCTGCTCTTACCCCTCAGTCCCTAAAAGTGGATGGTTCATGGAGAATCTGTTTCGATAATACGTGAGTTAGCAAAATGGTGCAATGTATAGGTTTCTTATCCTATACGTGGATGAACAGTTAGACCAAACTAATGAAGCCATTATTTTGTCCAAAATCGAATTAAAAAGTAGAAAGCACCAAGATAGAATCTAGTTACCTCTTTGCAAGTTCATTAACCTTTTTAGATAATTTAGTCCCTTTAACTTTTATTTTCTAAGTTCAACGAACTATATTTTTTATTTTCCAATTAGCTTTTGATAAAAACCTTGTTTTAGCTCAAGTTTTATTCACATTCGTTAAGATTTGACCTATGTTAAAAAATGTCATCATATTGAACTTGAAATTCACATGAAATGGTTTGATGGTCATAAAATAAAAATTCAAGTTGTTGATCAACTTTTCTTTTTCTAGTGGATATATTCCTTGAATGATTTATACTGTATTAGAATGAACATCACATGATTAATCAAGTTGTTTAATGGACCTTTAACAATCTACATCTTAGAATTTGACTTTTTTATTGATTCTAATCTAACAAAGTGGTTCATTGCCGATAATACGCTAGTTTAGGTTGTTAATTAAATTATCAAATGGACAATCCAATTGAGATTCTTTTATTAATTTTTATTTACAAATGTTTATTTTGTATTGATTCCATTTCAAAGATAGTTTCTTAAGAAAATCTTGCATTTTTTTAGATGAAATATATTTGCAAATAAGAATAATTGTTTTTCACTTAAAGTTTAATATTTCTATGTACCAAAATTTAAGTTTTTACTAAGATTTTTAGCTTAAGGCTTTTCACTATTCCTAGAATTTAAATCTTTCATCTCAAGAAAGGTAATAAGTTTATGTTCCATTCTATTAATGCTAAAAATGAATCGTAAGTGCATGCTTGAAATAAGGTGCAAGTGTAGTTCATGATAATTCTTCAATAAAAAAATTATCCATTGCATAAGTACTCACTATCACAAATAATGCGTTGAACAAAAACTCATGTTGTTTTTTGGGTTCTTAGAAATCTTCCATGTCCTAGAGTTTATTTTATATCACAGATATCTCTATCTCTTTTGCAAGTTCTACACAAGCATCACTTGACATGATAGGATTGGAATCATCATTTATAACTTTTTAGTTTACGAAAAAAACTCATGCACAAGGTATACTTTAAAATCTCAAAAATAAGATACTTAAATAGTTTGTCATAATCAAAATCTTATTTAGACCCTGGTGCACATGGTGCAAAAGATATCAACATTTTGATGATGCTATATCTAAATGTGAGAAAATATTACCCATAATATCATAAGGCTACCTTAATATATACACATGACACTTATTAACACATATAACACTCAAGATGGGGTGAGAAAAATAATTTTGTGAAAATGTTTCAAAATTCACACATTGAAAACAAAATTTATTTTCAATTGCAGCGAATAATTTCACACCAACTATACTAATAAATTTGGAGAAAAAATATGTTAAATGAAGTAGAAAAAAATCTATTTTATATGTTTTGGATGTTACCAAATGAGCAAACATCTGCAACCAATTGAATAGAGCTTATCTTACGAAAACATTTCACCGCTTTGTCATAACTAGTGAAGAATCCATCACCTTGTCTATGATATCTTTGCAATTTAGGCATAATCCCCTACCTTGAGATATTTTTGGGCTTGAACACTACTATTTCAATGACATATTTGCAAGTCTTACACTAAAACCATAGTAGAATGATATGGTAAACTTAATTTTAGCTCATAGATAATTAAGAAGTACTAAAGGTCAAGAAATATATTCAAGCAAAGGCTTATTGAATTGTGTTACAGGTCTATAATTTTGAATATTAGGAATGTTGGGCATGTAAAATGTTTCATAAAGGCCAAAGACTTGCATTAACTTTTAACATGAGGGATCACAAACTTGAGAAAAAATAGTTTTAAGAATCCATGCCATGAATATTCTCATTTGTGGTGAAGTGGCATGGTACACACATATGTGAAGTTCTTTGAATGCCAAACAAAAAATCACTCATTCACATGGAAAAAATAAAAAGTTGGACTTAGTTATTAATTTTCCTAAAATTTGAAATAAAGTGATTAAGAATTCTCCTGATGATTTGATGCCTTTGTGCTAGATAATGAGTTGGGAACTCCTCTTTCGAGCCACTTGATATCCCTTCTACGGCAGCTCTAGAAATACACTATTAGATTGGTTGTATATGACAAAATGTTCTTAATGAATACTAAACACAACACTTTTTTACTTCATTCAAATTGTAATACTTAAAACAAAGTTGATATGGCCATGTGAGTAGGCATGGTTAAGGGCAATAACTAGTAATATTGGTGATAATGGTGATGGACTATGACATATGGTAATGAAAAATAGCCTAAAACTCAATTTTAAGCCTTTTTAAATCTATTTCCAAAAAAATTACATTGACAAAATTATGAGATATTTATAACGATGTCTTGCACTAAAATTAAAGCTAGAAATATATAAAAAGCTATGAATTGATTTTGAAATTACTAAAAGTAATGTGTAGATATAAATAACAACAGAAATTAATAAAACGTAAACTAAAATATTCAATAAACAATGATCAGCTACTATTAACCCCCTAATGACAAAGATAACAAGCATTAATGAGAAGTAGAGGTCAAAATCTTGACACTATTTTAAGTCTGAATAAGAGTCGTACAACTCTAAGTTGAACCTCTAGGTATAGGATGCTACTAGATCATTCTCCCTATGTGAGAAAGAGCTCAACTCCATGAAGCTACGTTGAAGTCTCTCATACTTCTTTAACACCTCTACATTTAGGTAATGAATCTCCTACCAAGAAAATGAATCTCCAAATTAAATTGTTCCTTTTTTTATGTTAAAATTTTTTAACTATCAACAATTTGATCGTCTTGACAGGTTTACTTGGCTATAATGTTAAAGGTTCAACTGGCTAACTAGGTATTAGACATAGTTCTCTACAAGGAACAATATCCTAAATATTAAAGATTGTGTTAGTTTCATGATCTTTAGTTAAATCCAAATCATACATACTGAGACTTAATCTTTTTTACAATTCTTAATTATCCAACATTATGGGCATTTAAACTTCTAAGAGTTCGTCATTAGAATATTGTAGAACTCACATAGATCACTACATGATCACCCTCAAAAAATTCTCGAAGTTTCTTATGAGCATCTACTAGTCATTAATATACTTCATTATTTAAATTAATTATTTCAATAATATGTCGATGTGATGATAAAATATGTTGAGTAAAAGACTGAAACCAAGTATTTTATTTTTTTAAGCAAACTTAGTGGATAATATAAAATATTTTATGTTAAAACATGTTCCACTAGTAGGCTACAAACAAGATTAATGAATCTTCAATTTACTACTATTAACACATCTATGTAAGATCTTAAGCCAATAAAAACTTAATTTTCATTCTTATTAAGAGACAAAGTGATTTCTAGAAATAGTAAATAAATCTGATAACATAATCTAAATAATTGTTTAAAGTAAGCTGTATAGTTTCACAACTCAATCACAGAATACCTTTACATTATGTGGCACAAAAAATATCTTATGGTAATTTATGAAATGAGCCATTTTAGAAAATCTATGAATAGTTACTAATTTAGAATCATTCCTTCTAATAGTTTTGTGTAATCATAATAACAAACCCATAATTATAAATTCTCATAGTCATTATGAAATAGGCAATGGTGTACATGCACTTTGGCATTAATTACGTAATTCAACTATTACACAAATTTTAGATTGGAAATAGAAGATGTAGCTTGTTTGGGTAATCTTGGACAATACAATGCATTAGTGAAATCTCTTATGGTTTTGCCTCAACGAAAATGCCCAGTTACATCTCCAGTATGTATTTGCTAGATAGGGAAATCCTTAAAAGATGTGTGGGGAATGCAAAATTATGATCTACAAAACAAAAAACAATTTTTCAAACAATAATCACTTGAAACTTATTAGAGAAAAATGTTAACTTCTTGATAGATGTGGCCTAGGTCCCAGAAAAACTACATAAATTCTTGGCATGTTGAAATCCAAGAACACTTACAGTTATTGTTGAAAATAAACAAACATGGTGACCTAATGCATTTAGTACTTTATTCTCCATTACAGTCTTATGTTTTAAACTCGAAAGTGAACTCTTGTAAATATTCAAACCATTTATCATGCTGATGACTTAAATTTGGTCTGCCAAAATAAGGAATATGATTGGTTTAGTATTCTTAAGTTAAAGTGCTTCATGACCAAAACAAAGATCCAATTATTGGAATAATACATAGCATCTCTAATATCATAATGATTAAACTATGATGTAATGTTATTTTTTTGTAGGAGTATTTCTCCTTTTTCATTTAAATTTTCACTAATGAGTGCAATAAGAGGACTACTTTTACTCAAGACTCCACTAATGCCAACTCCTTAAGAATAAACAATTTCAAAGGTGTTGAAAAGTCTAGTTATCAATGCACTAGTGCTTGAGTCATGGCTTCTTTTCATTTAGCAAACATATTTTATCACTTTTCCCATGTTAAGCACACTCTTTTTAATGCAATCTATAATTAAGGCTACAATCAAGCTAACTACTCACATAATCCATTGATAAAAAGTGGTTGAGCATTGAAAGCCATGAACTTAATGCAAATTAGTTGAAGTTAGCCATTCAAAATTGGATTTTATCTTCCTAGGATCAATAATAAATCCTCCATTTAGAATGATAAAACATTTGAATGATGCTCTTCCCATAAAAATGAATACTTCTTATGACTAGCAAATAAATGTTGTTCACATAATGTAGTGCACACCAATCTATGATGTCCTAATTGTTCGAAAGTGTTATGGGTATAAACTAATAATGATTGAAATAGATAACTATAAAATAACCTAAATAAGGGTACAAAACCTGAGTCATAAGTCTCATAAATATACTTGGTTCTTTTGACAATATTAATGACATAATTAACCATTCATATAGTCCAGCTTTTCATTTTAAAGCAATCTTATATTCATTGCTAGGAAGTTTCAAGCATAATAGTATCCACTTTTGAGATCTATTTTAGAAAATATGGTGATTCCTACTGTTTGATCTAAAAATTCATCAAGCATAGGAATTGAAAACCAATACATAATGATTATTTTGTTAATAGCATGACTATTTTTGCATATGCATTAAGTTTCATCATTTTTGGGAGGAAAAAGAAATGAGGACAACACATTCTCTGACACTTTTCATATTAAATCCCTTTTGAATGAGCTCATGTATTTATCAAGTAAGGTTTACATGAGCCAATAGATTTAATCAATAATTTTACAAGCGGAAGTGAAGTGTCAGAACTAGATCAATAGTTTGTTGACTATCTTTTAATAATTATAGTGTTTAACATGTCGTAACGAAAAGCCTTCAGAAATTATTTTAATAAGGGTTGGGCTATAGGTGGTGGTGTAATTATATTAGTAAGAGTTTTCCTAATTATCACAAACAAGATAACTTTACTACTGGTTATATTCCTCACTATCTCGATTATTGAAATGATAAAGTTGTTTTTCTTTTCCTTTATCTTTTCTTCTTAGGTATTTGGGTTAGAAACTCTATTTGAGGGAATTAAGTGTATAACATAATCATTTCTTATCCAAAAGTATGATGGATTTCATTTAATGGGTGGTCTTTCATGGGACAAATTAAAATATCATTTATAGATAATGTTCAAGCGCATTCTTATACAACTATAACATAGCACTTTCGTATCTTCAAAATAAAAAAAAATCATAATTTTCTTTTGTAATTTTTATCTCAATTTTTTGTGATATTTATTGCATATCCTTGTAATTAAATTAAGAATAATGTTTTCCCAATTTCATTGTAACTACATTCTTAAAAAAAACCCCTTGGCTCTATTTAATAGTAAGGAAAAATCCTAACTAAAAACTTTTTGATGAGCAGAGGACTAGCAACTTTATATTAAGGTGTTATGGTGCCAAAACATTTAGTTCAAAAGTAAGGCCTTCTGTTAGTAGAATTTGGAAGGATTTACTCCAAGGCTTGGGGTAAAGTGTGTCATTGAGGTTAATATTGCTTGAATTTTTATTGTTACAAGGTTGGCAACACATTTTTTTGATAAAAGAATGTCAATCTAAAGCCTTCTTGCTCTACTCAAGTTAAGTGGACTGATTATACAGTTAGTGTATAAAATTTAATGGGTTGGATGTTCAATATTGTCCAATGGTTGAATATGTTAAAACATTTAAGTGATCTACTTTCTTGCACCTTTCTTCATATTTTATTTTTATGAGCCAAAATGCTAAAATTGAAGATCAAGAAATATTTTGGATTATCAAAAAATTTGATTAATCCCAATTCTCCTCCTTTGGTTAAATAGAATGGTGAACAAGTTGTACAAAAGTAGCTTGTTGCTTTCATTGGAAAAGTTCTTTATTCCACAGGCTAAACTTTGTATAGTTGATCCTTTATAGGCACATAATATTATTTAGTTTTTAAATTTGCAAAATCCCATTTAAGAGCATGCTCAAGTTCCCACCAATGTTCATAAGTTAACAATTTTCATTGTTGGCAAACTACTTTTCAACTATTTTGTCCAAAATGATGATTTCAAGTTAAGGAAATTATTTGAAAAAATCTTAACATTATTATGAATATTTCTTATGAACCTAAGGGCATAGCTCTATTCCAAAAGGTATGATATTTTTTTGCTATATCATAAGAAATTTGCACTAAAATGTTCATTCAAAACACTTTCTTTGATGCTTTGTTTAAGTTACAACGATAATCTGAAAAAAAAGCAAACCATGATAAGAAGAAAAGGAAGAAGAAGAAAGAGACAAAAAGTAGGTGAAGGTGGAGCCCCTCAAATACAATGGAGCTTAGTCTCATAGTTGCTCAAATGTTCTTCATGCGATGAAGTTATTTCAAATATTTTATTTTATGATGAATCATGTTGCTCTATCAATGAATTGCATGACAAATTTGAAAAAAAGAGGAAGAAATATTTTTTGAAAATATGAATCATTAACACTTAATGATTATTTGAAGATTTCTTTCACTAGTGAATTACATGCAAAAAAGAATATTATAACAATGTTTCCATGGAACATGACTCAATTTTAAATTATTTGATATTAGAAAATAGGTTACTCAAAAATAAAAATTTTTTAATTGAAGAATAAAAAACTTTCTATTTTTTATTGTTTATGAATATTATTATTTCAAAAAGATATTTTACTTTATACATCACATATGCATATGCATGAATCATCACAAAATCTTGTTAACATTGAAACTAAGAAATTTTATACATGAAAATGCCTTATCATCAAACACCAACACTTATGAACAAATAAGTTTACAAAATCAACCATTTCAAATTTTTACTTATTTTTTGTCTTATGTTTTATGTGTTCATAAAATTATTATCAACACTTATGTTATGATGAAATTATTATTTGAAACATTTAATATATAATTTATCTTTTAAATTTTGTTGATAAAATAGTTTTCTCATGATATAGCTACAAATATATTTGAGCACTACAAAATGTATAATATTTCCTAATTTTTATGTTTTAAGTTTTCCTTATATATTTTATTTTTGATTAACATATTTACTAATATTATTTTATGATATGATTTTGTCTTTTTCATTGTTGTTCAATTTTATTCTATTTTGATATTTTTAGTTTAAAAAATAATATTTATTTAGTAAACTTTTGAAGTATTTTACTGAAGTCCTCAATCATTTCGCTTTAAATTGATTAAAAGAATATCTACTAATAATAAAAAATAATAATGGGTGTGGTTACTTATTTTCATGCAATGAATGTTAAGTAGGAAGAGAAAGGTATGATCATATCTTAAATAAAGTATATAAATGAGATGTTAAAAATGATAGATCACAACCTCGAAACCATTTCTACTTTCAATTGTCCCAACCATAGTTTAAATAAACATGAGAAAGGAAAAAAATAGATTTCAAGGTATACTATGGGATGAGTTCTATTCTTAACTATGAGGTTACCTAACATGGATTTTAGCATGGCAATTTTTGAACAATTTCATTGAAGCACCAATGGCTTCCATCTAAAAGCTATAAAAAACTCTTTGAGCACTTGTTGGACACAAAGATATTAAGGCTTTGCTATCCCAAATTTTACTTATGTCATAATCTATGGGATACATCTACAAAGATAATGCAGGTTCTATAGTGCATTAAAAAGTCATTGTAAGAAGAATTTAATCACCTTTTTGGACACCTCTTAAATTAATGATCTAGTAAAAAAATAAAGAACAATTGTTTTTGAAAATAATGAAGCTTAATACATAGCATTGGGAGAATTTGCATTACAAATTTTTTAGTTGAAAAGCAAATTATAGGATGTGGGATTACATTTGTAAAACCTCCCCATAGAATATGACAACATAAGTGTCATTTGCCTAACTCAAATTCCCATCTAGTACTATGTGGCCAAACAAATTCATTTTAGGCATCATTTTTTCAGGACCATGTCAAATGAAATATTGTAGACATTCAATTTGTTGTGAACAACATTTAATTAATTGACATCTTAACAAAGTTTCTTAGTTAAAATTTCTTTTATAGTATTAGAAGACCATTTTTTTATCACAAAGAGAGAGAAACCAAGCTTGGTTTAAGAACAGTTCCTTGAGTGAAGGAGAGCTCATCCATTATCTTTAATTACATGCAAATCTTTCTTCACTTGATATTATCAAGCAAATGTTTTCTTTGATGGCATTCAATTGCTTTATCTTAAACTTAGATGGCAAGTTATCTTAAAAAAGAATAGGTTATTGGTCTCATGAGCAATACACTAACATATTTTGATGATAATAAAAATTTAAGTAGAATAATAATTGATCATCTAGCTTTGCTTGTCGATATGATAGGTGAGTAGTGTTGAAAGAGGATTAATGCTAAAAGAACAAGGGATTTGATTAAATATGGGGATGTAACCTTGTCGAGGATAAGAATGTGAAACAATTTTTGCTTGCTCAAGTAACTAAGTGTTCCTTTAAAACAAGACATTTTCCTCACCTTGTAAATTAATGAAACTTGATGCTCAATTGAACTACATTAGATTTATACATGATTTTTCTAATTTGAAAAGAAAAATTTTGTATGACTAAATGTACTACATGATAATGTTTCCTACAATACCATTAGCTATGGAAGGAAAGAGATAATTTCAGGACCAAACTATTGGATCTAGGCCATCAAGGAGATCTAGTGAAATTTTATGGTACAAACACTTACTAAGACTTAATCATCATTATCAAACTATTCTATTTGGAGATGTCAACATATAAAATGGGTATAATGAAAACTCAAAAAAACCATGTGATATAACTAATTTATACATTATAATAAAATCACTCAAGCTATAATTACACAATTGAAAGTATTATATGTCATTATTATGTAATATGATATATTATAACTAACATTGTAAATTGTATAATGGTGTTCTTAGCCTAATCCGGTCAAATAAAGAAAATAATAGAATATACAAATATTAGTTTAGGCTATGTAATCCTTTTATTTGAAAGGATTTCTATAAAACAATGAAATTTGTATGTCATGAAATTTTTTTATAGGACTTTATGATTAACTCCCTTTTACTTATGAAAAGAAAATCATTTAATTTGTATGGTAAGGAAACATTCTTTAATATTAATTGCATCGACTGTAAAAGAATATAAAACCATATTGTCATTACATTTAGTTGCATAATCATCTTGATTCATATGGTATGTTATGATGGTGCGTAATTTTCTTAATTTTCCTCGGCTAGTACTTATAAGTGAATTTAGCTTGGTTAAATTGAATCACTAAAAAATTTTGATGTTATCAAACTCTTTTATTGCATCCTTCTAACTTAAGAAATTTTACAAACAAATCAAGAATTCTTACATAACTTTTGTAAATAAGGAACAATGACTTTGAATTTTGTCAGAAGTTGAAAAAAGAATTATTTAAGTTTTGTATTGTTAAATATTTTTTCCAATTTAACACCCTTAGTATCTCAAAGCAAAAAAGTTTAATCAACATAATTTTCTTTTTTTATATATATAATATTTCAATTTAAATAAATGACAATACCTTTTCGTTTATTATAAATAATTTTTATTCCTATTTTATAGTCAATGTTTTGAAGATTCTAAACATAATAGGATGTGAACTAATTGATATTCCTTCAATAAATTTCATTTTTAAATTATCTTTTTATGCATGTGATTTAGAAAATTCTTAATTTATAAATATTGAAATAATTTTCTGAATTTATAAATATTATTTAAGATTAGCTTTTTTTAATTTTTTAATAATTTTTTATTTTATTTTTTTTGCAAAATTTTAAAAAATTTAAAACAATTGGTAGATTTGATTTTTACTGCAAGGAAGCTTATATTTTATTATTTTTTAATAAAATTAATATTTTTAGTTATAAATATGAATAAATTATTAGTAATCATAATGATTTTAAACTTTTCTACCTTGGGCAATAGTTTGTTACATACTAAAATAACACAAACTTACATTAAAAAAACTTTAGGTCCATTTGTAAGAAAATCTTGAAAAATATTACCTATTTCTTGTTATGATAATCTTTACTATTGAAAAGTTTGTTTTTTCATTAAATAAATTCTATTATTGCACATTTTATTGATGATATATCATTCAAATTTGATGTAAATCATTTTTCACATCATAAATGTTCAAAAGTCACATTGTTTTTTTAATAATATTTTAGTCTATTATCCATCCACTTGAATTAAGACATTTTGTGGATCAATGCTTTTTATTTTTTATAACTAAATTACTTTTTTTTTGTAAATGTGATATGTAATGTTTTAGTATTGGGTTGTTTATTTTATCATGTAATATAATAACTTTTATGTTATTAATTTAGTGTTAATCACTTTTGTTGATTTTATTTTGGACTTGCTAATTTCTATGTTGTAACATTTAATAGTTATAAATTTCCAAAAAATTGTTATGCTTACTTTTATACAGATATAGCTAAGCATTTGAAGTATCTCAATATCTTGATGATTTTTATTTAAAATTTTATATAATTTTTCGTTTATATCAAAATTTTTCTTGTTATATACTACTGTGTTTCTGTACTCTATCATTTTTGACATGTTTGTAATAACTTTATAATTGTTTGTCGACAATTTAAAATTATATTTTTAGAATGTATTTTTCAAATTTTTAATCAGTGTTTTCTTTATAAAAGACAATTGCGACAGCTGTGTAAAATGACTTGAAAAAGACAAGAAAATCTTAAAGATGGAATAATAAATTAAAAATAATAAAATGACAATCATATTATTTCTATTAGAAAAAAGTTTTTGATAACTAAATACCAAAAAATAGTAAGAAAGTTATTAACATATGCTAGGTCAAAAAATATTGAATTGATATGAAAACAAGGTGCCTAATTAGTACTTTCAATAATTTTTTAATATTGTTTTAGAACATTAGAATGTCAAATGAAAATAGTAAATGTCACAATAATGTTAAACCCAAAAGATTTCTAAGTTCTTTAACTAAATTACTATTTTTATTACCTAAAAATCTCAATCACTTAATAATTACACAAATTTGGTAGCTTATTATGTGAGTGTTCAAACTAAACTTGGTGGCTATGGTAGTTTAGGTGAAAATATAAAGGTGATTTCATTCAAAGAAGGATGGAGAATGATTTGATTTTTGCAACAAATTAATGTAGAATTGATTAAGATGTTTAGCATGTGTCTTAGATGAGCACTTTTTTATTTTGGATTAATTAATTTAAATTACTTCATACAAAACATATATGGGGCTATATGAGTAACTTCTACAAATTTAGAAGAGTATCAAACGAACTCAGACAAGAGCTAACATATTTGGAAGTGGAATTTAACTGAAAATCTAATTATTTGATCAAGTGATTAGATGGAGCTAAGATTGTCCCAATCCTATATAATAAGAGATTGAAAGGTCTAGTATGAGAATTAGAAGCTCCAATATTTTTATGAAATATTTCGTGAATGATAATTATAATCTAGACAATGGTGGAACAATCATCAAATGAATATTTAAAAGTTTTAAAGATGACACATATAGTTTAATGAGGTCCCCAAAATTGTAATATGTTCCACATTAAAAAAAAGAAATATGACAATAAAAATAAAAAGCTTTGTATTACATGACAAAGTTATTGACATTTATTTTGTGGAAATGCATATATTTTATAAACTATGGTATTGACTTATTATGTAATATAATCTAAAAAATAAATTGCCTTTTATGTGTGGGTATTAAGACTTTTTTTATGAAATAATTATCATGACTCACTTTATTTTTGGGTAACATTTTATGTATTATGTATGAATAAGACAAAACTAAAATTGAACATTAGATTTTTAAAAAAAATAGGGTGATTATTATTTTATAAAAATATTATTTTGAATAATGCATTTAAAATTTAAATCAATCAAAAAATGTAGTTGTGTGTTATTATCGTTGCAATGAAATTTGAAAATTATTTTTTCTATAATAAATATCCAAGATATTAGGAATAAGTTTGTCATCATTTTAATTCAGGTTATCTAAAAGCTTTCGTTCCTTAAAAATTTAGTTCAAAGATGTTATTGCATGAAAATCTTCATGGCAAAAAAAAAAAAATTGAGGCAGTAAATAAATTAAATATCAAAAAGTCTTAAAAATATTTAAATCAATATGCATAATTGATACAATTTTTTTTATTAAAAACTATTATGTTTAGCAACAATATATATTAATATGCTAGACATTTTGAAAATTTAATTATTTTTATTTCTTGGTATTATCTTCTTTTCTTTTTATAATATTTATACTTAAGCATGTTGGTGTATCTCTAGTTTTGGTTTTTATGAAAAGTTTTAAAAATATATTGGATAAGTTTAATAATGATATTAAAATAATTATTTTTTAAATATTAGAAATTTTTATAATTATAATAAAAATACATGTACTATTGAATATTAAAAACCATCTCGCTAGCTTTTTTCTTTTTATATTTACATATTTTGTTAATCTTACCTTTAGCATGATTTAATTTGTAAAAAAACTACTTTATACTTTGTCATGTGGGTAGTCTTTAACCCTAAATAAATCTTCATTTTTGTCCTTTACTTTACTAGAATCTTTAATGTTTTTATGATTTATTACTTTTAACATTTTTCATTTTCACTACATCATTAACAGTATTAATTGGGATAATATTCTATAACATTTCTTCAACAAAACTTTTAATATTTAAAAGATTTCAATTTTTTTTTTGGTATTTGTTGTGTTATGTTTTATGTGTTCATAAACTTATTATTAACACTTACGTTACTATGAAATTATTATTTGAAAATTTTAATATATAATCTTTTTTTAAAATTTTTTTGACAAAATATTTTTCTCGTTATATAGTTGCACATATATTTGTGTACTACAAAAAGAATAATATTTCCTAATTTTTATGTTTTGATTTTTCCTAAAATATTTTAATTCTAATTAACCTATTTGCCAATATTATTTTATAATGTGATTGTCTCTTATTCATTATTGTTCTTTTTTATTCTATTTTGATATTTTTAGTTCAAAGAATGATATTTATTTAGTAAAGATTTCAAATATTATACTGAAGTCCTCAATCATTTCACTTTAAACTGAATAAAAAATATCTATAAATAATAAGAAATAATAAATACTTTGTAACAAAAAATATTACTAAAACGTCACTAGTAATAGGTTGTAACATAGTTTAAAAAATTTAATTTTTTTTAACAAAGCATAACTTGTCAAAAGAAATTCTTACAAATAAAAAACATTACCTAGGTAAAGAAGATGACAAATATGAAATTATGTAGAAAATTAGTAACAAAAAAACACTTTTCAGATGCATAATTTTTAATATTTGGATTATGTATGTAGAAATTTAGTTTTGACATGGTTTTCTTAATGCATTAAAAATTTCAATTTTTTATTTATATGAATAACACTGTATATTTGTGTTATTTATTCAATTTTTATTTACCTTAAAATTTAACAATTTTGTAATCAATAATTTAATTTTTATCATTTGAATTTTTTATGGTTCACCTTTGGAACATACAATTTCTAGGCTCAAATTATGAATACCATTTTGATCAATACATTTTGTAGTTAAAATATTTTATCTCTTACAACAATGTTGTTAAAATTGATTGTTTTAAAAAAATTTTGCCATTTGAGAAAATTGATATTAAAATTTGAGTATTGTTTTGGTTGAGATATTTACCACTACTTTCTAACTTAATAAACTAGAAAGTTGAAAACATAATTAATGACTTAATATTTTCTCAAATCCCAAAACTCTACAAAGCTCTCTTGAAAAAGGATGGAACATAATATATTTATCTTAGGTCAGTTTATGCAATGACACAGTGTAATAAGAGGCATAGATCTTTCGTAGATGCCAATATATCCCCTTATATTGAAGATTTCTTACAAACTCAAATCAAATCTATAAGTTAATATGAAGCCATTGAGCCTCTAAGTTATGCCAACACTACTTGCATTACTCATTATAAACAATAATATACAATACAATGCAATCTTAATGTTTTTTTTTGTACTATAGTGCCATTAAATGCACATGCTACCATGTTTCTCAAATGAGCAAAGCTCTTACTATACAAAATAATATTTTTTCCATCTCCTTAAGAATTTGTCAAACTTTTTGAACTTAACTTTTTTATCCCTAGCTTTATCTTAGAAAATACTATAAAAATCATTATAGAATTGGAAGGCAAGATGGTAGTAAACCTATCGTAAGGTAGTATTACTACTCATTAGATGATGCTAAGTTACATCAATTAAATCAAATAACTAAACTTATATAGAATTAAATTTTAGCACATAAACAATGAAGACAATTAAGTGAAAAGTCTTTTGATGTAATTTGTTAGCATTATTCTTCAATCCAATATTTTTGATTTGCAAAAAATCCTAGAAATATCTATAGCAAACATTAAACTAGACAGAATTCGTTATCCTTATTTACGGATAGTATATGCAATGCTAACAGTGTAACTAGTTGTGTAGAGTTTTCTTAGAATGCCTTTTATTACTACACATCAAAGACATCTCTCAAATTCAAGTCTAATATACCCCATGATGTTTGGTACCACTTCTGATATTGCTTATTTTCGGCTTCAACAAATTGTACAACACAATCATAATGGCCATTCGTATACAATTTTTTAAACAAACTAATATTTAACCTTGTTTATCCTTTAAGGAAAGAAAATACTTTACAAAATATTTTTCTTACAAGTCAATGCATATGGGATAACTATTCTAATAATAAAACACAATTGAGATACTTAATCTTGAATATTTAACAAATTTATGTGGAAAATTAGTTTGACATGCTTTTAATATTATATAAAAAGTTTCAATTTTTTATTTTACTAACATTTTATTTTTTCTTTTTGTGCATGCTATTTTTATTTACGTTAACATTTATAATTTAGTTATCAATATTTTAATTTTTCACATTTTAAATGTTTTATGTTTTAAATTTGAATTATACAATTTTTATGCTCAAAATTTTTAATATCATTATTCCCAATATGCTAAAATATTTTATCTATTACACAATTTTTCAAAATTGATTTTTTTTAAAAAACTTTCATCATTTTGACAATACTGGTAATATAAATTTACTTATTTTTTTATTGAGACATTTACCATTCTTTTTAAAGATTTCAAATTTTCTTGAAATATTAGTAAATTGTATGAAATATTAAGGTTTTTAGTTTTTCATAATGTTAAATTTTTTTTTCACTCATTTTTATGTAATTCTTTTCATTATCAAAAGTATTGGTCAAATTATCATTGCAAAGGTTTTTAGCAATAAGTTGCATCTTTATTACATTCATATTTATAATTTTTAAAAATCTTTTTGTTCAAACAATAATTTCTATTCTTGTACTTTATCAAGTAAAAAATGTTGATATTTCATTATTAAGAAATTAATTAAATTTATTAATTGTCATTCTTTTTACTAGTTCTAGTTACAATAATATGTTTGTATTACTTATGATATTAGTTTTTTCTTTTTTCCATCGTTTCTCACAAAAGTGATATTTAAAAATGTTGCAATAGTAAAAGGATAAAAAATTATGATGGAACATACAACTTTCACATCATCAAATTAATTGTATGTAAATGTTTTTGTTTATATTGCTTTAATCATTTACAGTATTTACTAAAAATGTTTTTTGAACTTGTTTTATATATGAATTGACATTTCAAATAATTAATTACATTTATAATCTTCTATTCATTATACTCTTTTTTAATTCATTTATTTGTCAAGATATGTATTAAAAATTTGTAACACTCATTCTCTCAAGTAATTGACGTATTTTATTAGATAATTATCTTTTTTATTTGTTATATTTTTTTATTTTCTTCTAAATGTTTGATATTTTTTAATGAAAAAATATTTTTTTGATAATTATGCAAAAAGTTATAAACATATAAATTTGCTACTATCTTTTATGTTAACACTAGATTTTCTCATGTTAATATGTTCATGATATTATTTCAAACTAATGCATAATGCAAGCAATAATGATTGTTTAATGGTATCTTAACTACTTTACCTTATTCACACCATTTTGACAAATATTGTTTTATTATCTTATTATAACATTAAATTTTTAATATGCTACTAACACATAATATTTTAAATTTTGTAATAGGCAAAACTAAATTATTTTGGTTATTAAAATAAAAAAAAATTTAAAATTTGAATAAAATTTTAAAATTAATATAAGTATAAAAAAATACTTTAAGTAATTAAAGATATGAAATATTTTATCAATGTACACAACTAGTCTAAAGTAACTTTCTAGTTAATGCTATAGCATGTTATTATAGAAGAATAGTCCACTAGAAAAAAATAAAAATGAATCTAATAAATTAAATTTAAAGTTAAATAGAATAACAAAACAAAAAAAGTTCACTTTCAAAGAAAGAGACACATAAAAATGAAATAAAGTTAATAAAAATATTGAAAATTAGAAAATGACAAAACCTATTGAACAATAAAATTGCAAAAGATAAATTATATAAATAGTAAATTGTCTTACGATTCCAAAAAATGTAAGAATCCCTTGGAAATTACATTTTAAGGATGAATAGTAATAATGAAATGTCTTCTTCTATTCAATTAAAATAAAAAATATTTACATAATAAAACATAAAATAATAAAAAAAATGTTTAAATTCTGAAAAAGTTTTGAAAATATTTAAAAAAAAAAGACATATATAGAAAAAAATTAATAGATGATGAATTGTTAAAAATATCAGGTACTTAATAGTATGAAATATAAAAAAGACTAAACGTATTAATGAATCATTTATCATACTAACAAAACTACCAAAAATATTTTGTATCAAAATAAAAATAGAGAAAGTTATTTTTAGTTAATGACAAAAAGGTGCGAAAAAAGTCTACAACTGTCTAAATTTCTGTTGCACTATATGCAGTGAAACCCATAATTAGGTAATATGATGAGATGAGAGTCATCTCAAATGGTTGTCAGCCTTCTCCACATCCATTTTAAACATCATTAAAATTTTAGGATTGGTGAACCTATGGATCTAATACATTTCTATTCTTCTTAAATATTAGTTATGCACATTTTTAGTAATGTTTCCAAATTTCTATTAGATTCATTTTTTATACAAATTTGTAGGTTTGTTATGCACCTTTTTTTTGAAGTTATAATTATTCATTTATCTTAATTATTTATTATTTATTATTAATGCTTTAAGATTTTTTTAAGTCAATAAAATGCCTTTTTTCTTTTGATTAATGAAGAATGCCATTAATGTATTGTATAACTCTATATATATTCTCTCCTTATCATTTTTTTTTAAAGTTTTGTTAGACTAACATAACATTTTTAAATATTGCAGTTTCTTATATCATCATTATCCATTCATGATATTTGGATTAATAAATTGTCTTTAATTATAATAAAGTTTTTGTGCATTTCATTTTTTTGTATTAAAAAATTACATATTATTAAAATAGTTATAGATATTTGTTACTTCCTTTGTTAATAACTTTAAACTTTCTGTCACTATGATGCTCTAATTGTTAATGAATTGCTTTCACATATCTCTGAACTTTTTAGAAGAAATTTAAATTTGTTAATTGTGAGGGCATTAACCACTTTAGTTTTTTGTGGTTCCTTATTTGCATTCCATAATATTATTTATTTCTATTTCTTTGAACATTTTGTCAATATATCATATGTTTATAAAAGTATTTAATGAATCATTTTATTAATATATTGTGTAACTCATTTTTGAGTACTTTAATTTTTTTGATAATGCAAATATTTTATTTTTTACGTTATCTGTATTTGATAATATTCAATGCCATAATACTTTAAAATTATTATGAGATAAAAAATGTTTTTTAACTACTTAATATTTTTGTAAAATAGAAGATATACAATTTTTTATTTTATATGCAACTTTATGTCAATGTAATATTCACCTAATATATTCATTATTATTGTTTTGTTGTTCATGTGGTTTTGTTAGTTATGAAACTTTTATTTCACATTAGTAGTTTTATGGGTTGTATTTTTTGAATATTAAATTATTGATATTTTATTCATATTATTTATAATATTTTCAATTTTTAATATTTATACATGCACTACAATTTTTGCATTGCTCTATTTTGTTGTATTTTCTAATTCTTTTAAATTTGTTTCAAAGTAATATTTAGCACTAAATGTTTAAGTTAGTTGTTAAGGTAATCCTTCGTTATTGGAACTTTCATCATCTTCTTTTAATAAATTCATCGAAAATAATTCTAAAAAACTAATAATTATGTGCTTTCATATTTACTCTTATCTTATGGTTCTAGAAGGATGAATCATTCTCGAAAAAGAATTTTTTGGTTCTCTCCTAAATGTTTAGATAGTCAACATAATTTTGATTGATTCAATTCAAGTGCTAAATCCAATACGACTTGTCATTTAGTTGATAAGGTAATCATTGGAATCTTTTCACAAGTCATAAGGAAGACATTACTTCATCCACCATGGGCATCCAGAAATTAAACCCCCCGTCAGGTTAGCAAATAGAGAGAAAACAGCAATAACTATATCATTTTGATATAGTTAAATGAAACCAAAGCCCTCTTTCTTTTGACAAAAGAAAAATCAAAACAATTAAATCCCACAATAATCTCCTTCATATGCCAAAACGCCAACTTGACGAGAAAAAAGAGAAGCATCTCATTAGCTAAATCATATTTGACACATTCCTTAATGACTCTCTGTTAAATCTTATCAAGTTTTGATTCATTCTTGGTACTTTGCTACACCTTTTGAACTCCTTTATAAGTGAAATTGAATGATATCTGGAGTAGCTCCCACAATTCATTACTTACTACCATTATGTGAATTGTAATCCTAATCTTCCAATATATTTTTATTAACCAAAAAATATTGATGACTTATTGGAAGATAAACCTCCAACAACACTCATTGAAGTATCAATTTGAGTCATTATTCACTCTCAAGATTTTCTTCTCGCTAGAAATGGATGCCTTTTTTATGCTAGTTTAAGTTTGGCTTAGTAAAAGGGATGAATGCTTAAGAACAAAACATAGACTTCTGAAAAATGGTTTTTTAAAAATATATTTTAAAGTAACTATTTATTTTCCTATCGAACTCCAATAATTATTTGTTAATATAATTTTTTTAATTTTTATAATAAATTATTTTTATTTAATTTTAAAAGAAAGTTTGAAATTAGAGAATTTAGAAGTAATAAAAAATAATAACAAGTTTTATGATGTAGCTCTATTTGAAGCTTACATCAAGCCCAAACAAAGGATAAACAAAAAAATCAAACTAAGTAATATAAGCCTTTCACAAATAGATAACTCTCACAAAAATAAAATAAGTAAAAGGAATATAATAGTATTTCATTGAAATAGAAAAAGTAGAAAAAATTTGCGACAACACATTTGAATTTGATGCTTATAGTAATCTTATATTTTATAAAATATCAAAAGAAATACAAATGTATTATGCTTTTACTTGAACAAAGAAAGGAATAGAAGAATAAAAAACTATCTTGTTGAAGAAGATAAGTGGGTTGGAGATAAAAAATAATCGTTTATAATAAATAATTTGTTAGGATGGCAAAGCTGTCTTCATAAAATAACAATAATAATTCATCAAATGTCATCAAGGTTTTCTAAGTCTAAGTTAGATCAAGATAAATAAGGGCTGCATGGTCGATTCTAACATAGATTGCTAGATGGAAAAGTTGTGTTATGAGTGTAAGGTAAATTATAGAAACGTGATAGATTTTAATGTAGACTACTAAATAAGAAAAGTGTTTGATTGAATCAAGGTAAATGATTGATGGATGATAGATTTTAACCTAGACCATTATTTTATAAATATATAATAATTAGGTAGATTTAAATCTACATAGTTTAGAAAGGGATAAAACTTTGACCGTTCAATCTTGAAAACTACATTAGCGGATGATTATGTTTAAATTTATAGTTTTTTGAAAGGTGGATGTGGATTTCAATGTTTTATCACCAGAATTGTGCGATCAAACAATGGATTTTGATCAACTTTTCTTAGAGTGGTAAATGAATTTTAGATTGTTTAATGTGACCACAAAATAAAATAGTGAACATCTTCTTCCACATTTTTTAAGTGATATAACCAAAATGTATTGGGAATTTTTGACACACATTATTTACTTGCACATTAGATATTTGTATATATGCTTTACTTGTGAGTATACAATTTGGAAAAAAATATCGTTTTGGCCTTGGTTCACGTCGAACATCATGACTCTTGCTTACTAATAAGCAAATACCAAGTTTACAAGTGGTTTTGTAACAAGATAATGTAGCATATGGGTTCAAGGGTCAAGCCTTAATCTTATACTTACGAAAGCTTAGGCTTAAATTAGTTATAACAAGACCTTTTTTTCTTAATTTACTTTTTGCATCTTTGGAAAGAGGTTTTTAAAGATGTGATCAAGGTAAGCTAATTTTTAAAAAAAATGAAAATTTGGAGTCATTTGTTTCTTAAGATAATTATTTTAAATAAAAACTATAGTGATGATGAAGTTTAATTTTTACACCTTCATAAAAATAATTTCATTAAAGCTTAATATTTCAATAAAAATAAAAGTGAAAATTTTAAAATTAAATTCAAAATGAATCTCCTTATAATAAGTCACTCTAATAAACAAAATCTTTATAAGATCTAACATTTTCTATTATGTAGGTTCTTCGATTAACATAAACCTCTCCTACACAAAATCTTAAAATTCACTTAATAAAATTTATTATTACTACTTAAATGTTATCATCAAATAAAGGATAATAAATGGTGTTCAATCCCATAACTGTAATCTTAAAGGGCATGTAGTTATTTTATTTTTAAGCATATTTAATTCAATATTTTGCATCCACATGATTTCAATTCTCGTTGGTTTAACATTAAACTTGTGGTTGATTAAACTATTTAGATTTTAACTATTCACTATTATTTAAGCATAACTTTCACTGTTTACACTTGCGAACATAGTTTGATATTTCATCCTACATAAGGATTATAGAAAGTGATGCCCCTTATCTTGAGTAGGATGAAAATACACTTATATGTCATATGAGTATCATGTGATTTGTTTAATAATTCTAACTCAAAGTACTATGTAAACACATGCTTTAGATAGTAAATTACTGCATTAGGAGCTCTAGATATGTTAATTTATTACTAACCCAAGAATCAATAGATTGACCAATTAGATTATGATATACATGATTTGAAAATTTCTATAAAAAAATTAATAAATAGTATAGTGATTTTTTCATCACAAAAATATTGTGTCAGAAAAGAGTATTCAACATAACTAATATAAGAAATAATAAGATTTTATGTCATTAAACTTTTATCCATAAATAGTCATATCAATTCTCTTAATTTATTATATCACCTACTATGATTCATCATTATATGCCTTTGTATTACCAAATATTTATGCACACTTTCACTATCTAAATCGTCCTCCAGCTCAATCGTTATTTTTAAACATATTCTTTACTATTGTATATCATGCACTAATAGTTGTCATACATTTCTTTGTGCACCAATTAGTCTAGATAATACTCATATGTATTATCTATGTCCAACTAAATCAATTTTATAAGGGAAATATTTCTCTTCCTTTTTTTCATACTTACATTATTTATTTAAAGTTTTGTGTAATTATGCTACAAAATTTTATTGTTTAAAATAAATTAATAGTTTGCACCTTTTTCTTTAAAATTTATTATGGTTTATACAATGAAAATATTTTTATAAATAAGTTGTGCACAACATTTAACGCTTTAAGTACACCATTATTATGATTGTTTTATTTATGTTTGTTATTTTGAGCATTTTTTAATTGTAACATTAAGAATGTTTAATTTTATAATATCATGAAAAACATTTAATATTATGTTGTGTCAATAATTCATTTATTTCATTATAATAATTATCTTTTTTCATATATTTACAATTTTTTGTAGGCTAATTTTTCTTTATGAGTTAATTATTTATTTTAATGTTTTTAAAATCTAAGACTTTTCAATTTTCAAGTAACTAATTTATGATACCTTCATTAATGGATAAGCTTGTTCATTATACATTGCATTTAATATTTACCTTTGTTAAATAATCAAATTTGTGTTCCATATTTTCATACACGGTCAATGTTCTTTATTTTTTAATTTTATTATTTGGTCGTATTTTTTAAATTAATTTTTATTATGTTCTTACAATTTTTCTAGAAACTATACTTCTTTTTTGAGTTAATTAAATGTTAAAATTAATTTTTTAAATATAAATCTTTTTATCATTGAGTAGATATTTGATAGTACTATAATTAACCTGAAAATTCTTTCCTTGTACAAGTTTTTTTTAATATCTATAAATATTATATAAAACAAATTTCTATTTCACTACATTTTTTTCACAATATTAGCGTTAAATATATTTATTTTTATGTTGAGTTAATTAAGATCATTTGTCTAACATAATATAAATTAGAAATGATTAATTTGAAATACAATATTTTAACTCTTTACATGTTTTTACATATGTTACAATGTATTTTTTTCATTTATTATTATGATGTTTTACATTGATATGTTATAAGTTGGAAAAGTCTAGTTCCAACAAAAATATCCCTGATATATAATGTAAATCATTTGGAACATTTAGAAGTTTTATCAGGAACAATGTTTTTTTGCTAAATTTTGAATAGTTATTTAGTAGCAAAGATATTAATTGTTAATTACAAATATCATTAGTTAATTAATTAAAAGTTTAAAAAGGTATTTTATAGATTCATATTAATTTGATATATTTGCTATTTTAATTCACTAAAAATATTTTAAAAAGTCTTTAAAAGTTTGTTGTGTACATAAATTTGAAATGTTTTAAAAACGTTAGTTATTTTTGTAATATTTAAACATCATTTTGTTTTTATTACTTCAATCAAGTTAATTTTTATTCTCAAATCACAAAGGAAGCTATTTAATTGCATGTAATCGTTGATATTTTAATTTTTTTTTCTTTTCCAAGGTTTTAAAACTTTTAAATATATTTTAATTATATTATAATAATTCTTAAATAATAGCTTTGGAAGTGATCCTATAATGGCAAATTAAATAAATATTAAAAAAATTAATTTTTGTTATTTCAAGGGTTGTTGCAATTGCAAACATTTTAGTACATATTGATTATTTTTGTGATTGTAACATTGGATAAAGCATTTTTAGAATTTGGTGAACATTGATTTAAAAATTTGAAATTTTTAGAATTAAAAATAAGCTAATATTTACTTATGTTTTAAAATATGTTTTAATACACAAGTAATTTAACAATGCAATATGTTTTTATATTCCTTATCTATTTTGTTGTTCCTTTTCAAAAATAGATATTTGTTATATTTATGCTTTTGAGATCAATTTTTTCAAGTAAGACATTGTTTTTATATTATAAATTTGTTTTGTGTTGCGTTTAGAAATTTCTCAATTATACTTTGCAAAATGGAAGCCTTCGACGACATAGTGTACAAACAAGGTTAAATATCTCAAACGAGAAATTATGATTATGATTTTCTTTTTTTCTTGCCCTTTCATATTTTTGTATTGATGCTATATATTTATTTTTTTAAATCTCACTTTGTTTGAATTATTTGTTTATATAAAAGAAATTAAACATTTAAATAATTAAAGTTTAGTTTATAACTTTGAAGAAATAATTATTTTCCTAATTAAAATATGATAACTATGAAATGTAAACTACCAAAAATGTTTGAGATAATTAGAATGTTTCTAACTTTCTAACTAAGAACAAAATTATCAAAAAGCCCTTTCATAGTAATGTGAGCTTTGAAAGTATTTTGTTATCAAAAAAATTTAAGAGTGAAAATTAAAAGTAAAAAAGAAACATTCAAGTTAACAAAAACTGCCAAAAGACTTTAAGCAAAAAAAGTTTCATAATGCATGAATTGTAAATAGAGATTATTGGTAATTGTAAAAGTTCACAATATATATATATATATATATATGTCAAATATCAAAAATAAGTCGACATAACCTTCAAAATTAGTGAAATATAAAAAAGTATAAATAAAAAAAATGTAAAATATTAAAAAAATCATAATTATGAAATTCAAAAGTTAAATATTTTAAAAATGGATAAAATATTGTTCAATTAAATTTTGCAAAAAGGTTTATTTTATAAAATACTTCAAATAAAATAGTTTGTTGACTAAAAAAGGAAAGCAACAAATATTACAAAATGAAATAAATTTATAAGTTATAAAAGATAAAAGTTTATAGTCATAAGAAATATTGAATTATATTAAATATTTAAGAACTATATATAATTTTATGTTATGTTAACTAAGAATAGTTTATAATTAATATATATTATTAAGAATAAAAGAAGAAAAGAACTTAAATGAGTTTAAAATGGTGTGCAACGTTGGTTTGTTATCTATGACCATGAAAACAAAAGACCAAAGTGAAATTTGTTACCCCAAATAGTTATTGAATGCTTTAGTTCCAAATTATTTAGGACAATTTAGTCATGTTAGTTATCCTAAAACCCCAAAATATAATGCAGATGGTCATAATATTTTTTGAAATCTATTACAAGTTTTATTAAGGATGAGCTCAGCATCCTCTGGTTTGATGCTTACACTACTTTTTTATAATATAGTCATAAAATTTTTAATTTTTTATTTAAATTAAATTAGTTATATAGTTTATTTTTTTTTGTAAATTTGTTGTGCTTATTATGACAAGATTATTCTAAAATTGGAGGCATTATAGAATTGTAAGACTTGAGGAATAACACATGAACCATGATAAGGCTTATTGCTTGAAAATGAGCTTACATGTTTATTTATATTATTAAATTTTCTCTCATCCTTATTTCTATCATACTATGAATGCTTGATAAGATATGGATACGATTCTTAATTATTAGGTGTTGGTCATTAAAGATTCAAGGATTAAAAGAAAAACTTTTAGATATGATGCATTTCAGAATATCATAAGAATAGATGAATATAAGAGAAAGAAGAATCTATTTCCATATCTTACATATATTCTTAAATTTAAGGAGCTTCATATAAAAGACCAAAAGGGTTACATCGGTTATTAAATGTAAGGAGCTTCTTATAGAAGACCAAAAGAGGTGTAATTAAAAGAGGGTTATTTTAAAATAGTGAATTTTGCCTACTCCAACCCAAAACTTTTTTATCATAAGGTAAATCCTTGGTTTAAGATGGTGTGGCTCGAGCTAAGTATGCCATTAAGATGTTCTTGTAATTTAAGAAAATTTAACTATAAAAGGGGAACTTGGAGAGGCCAATTTATATGATACGAAATGAAAAAGTGAGATAAGACATGAGGAAGAAGGAAGGTTAAAGCTTTCAAGACAAAAAAAATCTTACAAATAAGAAGTCATCCACACAACTTTTTGAGGTTGGATAACACCTAAGTTTATATAATAAATTTAGCTAATATCTAAGCCAAGATAAAAAGGAATTGCTTTGTGAAATGGTCTACGAAACCTTGGTAATTAATTATTAGAATAATTAGTCATTGTTTTTCATGAAATATTTTCAAGAAAGAGGAAATTGCTTCTTTTCATGACTAAAGGAGATTTATTTTGTAAATTAATGGTTCAATTTTCGTATTTTCTTATGTAGTGCTTCTAGTTTAGCTATAAAAAACATATATTTCATTTTTGCCTCTGAATGCCAAGCCAATTACATGATCACATATTATATGTTTGGCTTTGGTTATAGATATATATGAAATATGATATCAAAATAGCAATTTATTGATGAAAAGTACCTTTTAACATAGACATCACCATGTAAAATAAGTGAAAATCATGCTAAATTTTATGTCTTGTTGGTTATCTATGTTGGTTGTCTAAGAATTTATGCATTAAGCATAGATTATCATGATAACTATTAGAAAAATGAAAAATCATGAAAAGCAAAATCTTATTGAACATAACCCTCATAACCTAACAATAATGACTTTTTTCTTTTTATATGTCACAAAGAGTTAGGATACTTATTGTAATTCTTCTTCATTCTATGTAGAATTAATTTTTTATAATATTAAATGAATGTAACATTTACTTCCTGATTATTGCATGAATAAACAAAGAGTTTCATGCTGCGATGAATAAAGAAATGTATTAATTGTAGGCTTTATTGTATATTTTTCATATAAACTTTTTGTTTGAAATGTATTTTTGATGTGAGGCACTATGATTGTGATTGAAATTACTCTCAAGTTTAGTTGATATCATGACTTGGTATAAATGTGTACTTTATTACTAAAATCATGGATAAAAAATATATGAAATATAATGTGGTATATGTTGTACCATAGATTTAGTAATAAACAATTTAAAGGCACATGGAAATTAATAAAGAAAACTCTGGATAATGTTGTAGACAATCATTGCTTTGTTTATGGTCTACCTATGAAGTGCAGAACTGTGGACATAGCTAACTTATTAGAGGCAATGGTTCAACCCTGAAGAGAACATAAGCAGATTCTAAAGTATATGTGGTTGTTAGTTACTAGTTAGAAAGTCTTAGAAGGCTCAGTTTATCATCTTAGAGGAAGGATAGGTTAAGTAAGGATATGATTAGCAACTAAAGAGTTTTGTTATAGCTAAAACTACTAAGGTTAAGGATAGACATTATGTTAAAGGCTTTATGTATAATTCATAAATTGTAGCATAGTCAAATTGTAACTTTAAGGTGCTTGGATATGAACATGAAAGGTAAGTGTAGCCTTGGAATCACATTCGAAGGAAAAGTAAAAATCAATAGAAAAGACAGCTATACAAATGGTTGTTATGACAAGCTAACAAAATACTATTAGTGAACATTAATGCACAATGCAAATTATGCTTTGGTTGGCTATGCTTTTAGCTAAGACCTTACATGATGGTGGAAGAGCTTGGAATAAGACATAAGGTATTGCTAGGTTTGGCCAAGTAAGTAATATGCAAAAGAATTTGGCTTGATGTTTGGTTGAATAGGATATTTGTGTAAGACCACAAGTAATTCTATTCATGCTATTTAGTCACATGATCACACTCTCGACGGTGATCTGAGGATTATGTCAAGGCTTAAGAGAGGCCTTATAAATTCTTTGGTTACACTAGATAAGATTAAAAAAAAGAAAAATGGGTTAAGTACGTTTAGATAGGTGATTTAGAATTTAATGGGAATCCTAAGTCATTTAGATATAATGGACCCTAAATTATTGACACTGACTATGGAGATAGACATTTTGGGCACCACATTCCCTTTGTTTGGTGTTAATTAAATGTGAATGGTTAAGCTTATAATTGGATTATCACATTTCCTGATATGAACTGTTAGAATTTGTAGGGAGCCATTATAAGAAATCTCATGGTGTGCTTTGTTATATCGATGGCTACTTGTGGTTCCTAAAACTCTTAGAATCCTATGGATGCCCATGTGATTATCATTCCCATGTTGAATGTTGGATTATATTATTTGAAAGAAGTGACATGGCTAGTCATGATTTCTATGTGTAAGAAATTGTATGATTTTATGAAGTGGATGCTAAGTATCTCGTTAGTCGTAATGTAAAGAAATATATAGTTAATTAGTTAGCAGAGGATAATATCCTTTTGTTAGTTAGAAACAAACGTCATTCATTCATGAGGTTTATTCTATTGTTACATTCATAATTCATATTAGGACATAATAGTTTTAGTGTATGGCTCAAAGATTAAATGTTGAGCCACTTAACTCTCCCCTTTATTATAAGATCAAGTTGTTAAAATTTGAGTAATAGTCGAACTAGAGATTATTATAGTTAGTTAATTAGCTAAATATTTATTTTATTTATTTAATCATCAATAATAATAGATTTGTACTTATTTCTCATCAATTATATTTTATTAGGTATAAGATTGCATTTGTTTATCTTATCAAAAATGGTCCTCACTAGTTAATTTTTATTCATACTTTTGTAGTTATTCATGATATTTCGTTAGATAAGAGTAGAATTTAATGGTTTTATTGATTTAATAGATATTTTAATCATATTTTGGTCTTGCAGATAAGAAAAACCATTGGATTTCTAGCATGATGATTTTTTTCTTGGAACTTACAAGTACAATATGATGATATGATTCTTTATAATTTTTTTGCTCTCATGGTTTTTTAAATCAAAATTATGTTTGGCAGTGTATGATAATTTTAGTGTTATGCCAAGGCAAAAATGATATATATATACATATATATATATATATATATATATATATATATATATATATATCTGTGTGTGTGTGTGTGTGTGTGTGTACAATTGAAACATTTTTATTAATAAAAAGTAGTCATATGATCAATTGAATATAAATAATAGAATTTTATTTTTCTTCTAAAGGATTATTTTTGCTATATTATAAGATGGTCAATGTTGTTATCCCGATGGCCTCATGGATGATCAAAAATATTTTGATGATAATAACCTAATTATGTGTGATTTTAAGATAATCAAAAGGCTTGGTTATATTTTGTCAAGATAGGTGATGAAGAGGACCTTAATAAAGATGTTAACATGTTTCTATAAGGTTGATATTATGATGTTGACACCTAACCATGATGCTTTATTTGATAGCGACAAACAAAAATACTATTAAAGAATTTGGTTGAGTAAATTTTTAAATTTTAGACATCTAAGTTGTTTCCACTTGGAAGATGTTAAAGAAGAAGAGTAATAAATATAAAATCTTATAAACTTCATCTTGGTTAGAGTGGCCAGCCACAAACAAATATTTTGAATAAAATTTAGATACATTCAAAATTTTTTAGAATATTAGCTTTATTTAAATCATCTATGTATGCTATAGAAATTAAATTCAAATTTAAATTAATCAACTTAAAAAAATATTTTACTTTTTAGTAACTTTGATAATAATATCATGATCATCTTAAGAATAGAAAAACTAATTCTACTAAAATTAACTAATCTAAACCTATGTAATAATTTTTAAGGACAGTACATTAATGTCAACCAATTCACTACAATAATCAGATTGAGGCATCACTCTTGAACATAGATGGTAGTATAATGGATCAATGCACTACTTTCTACATTGATAAATCAATTAATCATGTTATTGGAGGTGTAGTTACTAAGTCATGAATAAACTTGATAGCACTGACCATGAAATCAAATTGCTTTTGAAGAAAACAAAGTGTCTTATAAGGAGAAAACATTAGAGGAAATGCACCACTTAAGGCTAAAAGCTAAAGCTTTTTCCTCATTACTAAGTTTTAAATTACTGTAGTGATGTGATCTGTCTAATCATGTAATTTTGCAATCGAATGATCATTGCCACAATTGCCTTTTTAAGCGATAATTCTACTAATTATCTAATCACTCAATTAAATGATTACATGGTCCACATTAAATTTACAAGTAAAATTAAATCTAGTCAATATATCATAATTTAGAATTAGCCATTCATATGAAATCAAAATTTCTAAACTACTCTAGTTTCTTCTTAACTCGCCATTTGTGCAATTTTCACAATCAAAGGCTTCAAGATTATTTTTATCATGTCACTCCTGTGCAATGACTATTTGGATCAATATTTACTTGTTATTATAAATTTTATTTAAATAATTTTAAGTCTTTAATTATGAAATATCAATTTGTTACAAACATCAAATTTTTTTTTGTTGAACACTTTTAGCCATTGGGAAATATTTATAAATTTGATAATTAGTTGTCAAAATAAATTAATGATATTTTTACAAAATTCTAAAGAAACATTTTAAGTAACAATATTGAGGCCATTAATAGCTAGCGCTCATTTTTGCCTCTATGCATTGTGTCCTTCTTGACCAATTTGTAATTGTCCCTAAAACCAACAAAGCTCTCGTTTCCCTTTTTATTTGATTATATTAAAATACTTGTATTTGTTCCGCATCCGTCAAGCATAGGAATTACTTTGTATAGATTTTAATCACCATAATTCTTTCCTCTTCTCACAAACCTTACACCATTATAAGGCCTTTGTTGCTTGTTTTTTTCTATTTAATTGTTGTGAGAGTTTAGCATACCCATTTTTTTGACAAAAGTCTTATATAGATTAATTTTTTATGCATTGTTTTCTATAAGTAGATGTTGGTTTAATTTTAGGCTAAATAACCTGAACAATGCATAAGTACAGTTTAAAACTTTTGTTGACCTTCTTGTTACACAATTTTTTTAAAAAATTAATTATTAAGTAAAAATTAAAATATTTTGAATGAAAATTAAAAGTTTTCACAAAATTACTATTAGGTATTTCTTTAATCATTTTACAAATTTTTTTAAACATTTTCTTAAAATATTTTTGTAAGAATCAAATATGGTTTTCGTAATAATTCAACCATTCTCTTCTTGAACTACTCTAGACATGATGAAGGGAGCTCATTTGCTTAAGATGAATGTACAAAACTCAAATGAACTACAATGAGTAAAGTTAAAGGAAGGAACTCAATGAAGAATAAGAAAAACAAGTTGATATTTAAAATGAAGAGTTAATAACATGGAGGATATATGGATAGCTTAAACAATAAACAAAGAAAAATAACAATTGTGAGCAAAAGTTTTTATTTAATAAAATTTGAAATTAATCATTCATAAAGATTAATTGCATTATTTTAGGAATTCTTGCTTTTTAAAATCATAAAAAGGTTCAATTTAACACAAGTTTCAAAAGAACTTGACAAAAAAAATCAAAGGGATAGTGAGGTGATATCAATTTTGAAGTTTTTGTTAGCTTGACGACACTTCCAACATGATTCTAGGAACTTTTTTCTTGTAAGATGCTCCTAACCCTTATTGGCTATATCTCATTTGTGCATTAGCTTCGTAGTCTTCCTTTTGTGTTGAATATGAGAAACTTTTTTCCCTCACTCATCATGATAGTGGTAATTTCCTTTTTAAAGTGTGAACAAAAGGTCATGTTTAATAATGATGATGTCTCAAAAAATGTTGCTCTCTTCAAACTCACTCTAATAGGGAACAATTTCAGCTGGATGACCCAACATTGAATTTCAAAGAATACAAATTACAAACAATTGGTGTCATTGAATCTAACGTGAAGATGTAAGCATGTGCTCGTACAATTTTCACTACAATTGAAAAACATTTGTTGTTGGTTGTACAATATTTGGATAATTGTAGTCTTTCAAATAAGGGTCCTCAAATGGTTCCAAGTTTTTGGCTCAATACTAAACTTTTATAAGCTCCAGTGTGGATCTCATTCGAGCACCTTCCAATCAAATCAGTCAATAAGTAGGCCCTATTCTCAATCATGTTAATAGTTAGCAAGTCATTAAAAGTAATGCTATGAAAATAAACTTAACAAGGCCCCATGGGGCTCCGCTCCTCATTTTAGTCATTCTTGCAAAAAGTTTTCCTTTATGTATTAGAATCTCTAAAAAGATTCAGTGCAACAATGGATTATGGAAAAATTTTAAGTAATGATAATTTTCCCAAATACTATTAAAGAAACTATAAACAAGGATTCTCAATGGTCCAATGCAAGAAAGTAAAAAGCTATAAACCCTTTTACATAAGAAATGAAGAAGATGAGACAATTCCAATTAGTGAAGTAATAAGGAATTTGAAACATGAAGCTTTGGTACTCATCAATGCAAAAAACAATATCAACACCCCACTACATCAAAACAATAAAAAAACATAATTGTATTATGAATCATCTATTCAATGACTACATGATTAATTTCAATTACAATTGTAAATTAAGAGCAAAGAATATCAATCAAATTTGAAACGTAGGAAGGACATGTAGCTTAAACATCAAGTAGACATTCAATCTCTCAAATGCTCAAATAAAAATATTTAAGAAAAAGCAAAGACTCTCAAGCACTCTAGGATAAACTCGAATTGCTTCACAGTGGTTAATAGCACCAAGTCAATAAGAAAAGTCACAAAATGGAATGTGAAAAAATGAGTTTCCTAAAAGCGACTCGAAGAAGCTTTCAGAAATCTCAAAATATATGGATTGTAGATTGTAATTAATAATGCCCTACTTTTCAATATAAAGGATGTAGCTAGTTCTATAGTTGGTTGATGCTTAAAAACTTGAATAGATTACACAAAACTATGTTAATTGCGATGCTAGAATGCTTTGCAAGTAATAAACAAATAGACATTCTTTGTAGGAGATTAAATTTTCACTATTGTGAAGCAACATTTCTAACATATTATAGCTATTTTAGTTATAATATAACAATGTTAAAAATTAAAAATTAAGAATATTTTCTTCACATGGTGATTTGAAAATGATGTGTTATTTTAGTATTTTGTGCATGCCAACAACTCTTTTATTATTAGAATAGATCTTCGGAGGGATTTAAGATTAATGATGGAGGCTAATTGCCTTGAATGGAAAGGACATTGAAATGTCTTTGCTAAGGTTCAAAAAATAAATAGTCACCATTATGGGTAGAACCCTATTGAATCGTGATTTGTTGAATGCATTTCTAACATAGTGGCTCAACATATCAACAATATCTGATTATACCAATCCTTATTATCAATCATTTCTCCATCAGCAATTAAATCTAAAAAACTTACATTCCAACTTCCAATTGCTAAGTTAGCAAGGAGGGTGCTAGCTTTCATGTTAAAGAGAGCTAAAACCCATCTTAGAGAATGGATTAAAGCTTAATTTGGTCATATATTATTTAAGATAGAAGAAGAGGAATAACATGTCATGGAGATGGTGAACAACTTCAAAGAGTTATAGCTGAGTTATCATGGTTAGAACTTAAAGATGCTAGGATGAACAAAACATGGTATTGAAATGGAGGAGATGTATGGAGAACACATATAGGAATACTAAAAGATTTCGTTTTATAATTCTAGAGAATATCATAGAATTCTAAATGTCACAAAAAATAACTAAATAAATGCCTAAAATTCCTAAAAAAAACTAACAAAATTGACTTAAAGCACTACAAAATGAATTACGATAATTTTTTTGTTCAAGTGGCACCTGCATATCAAGCAATAGTAATGGGAAAAGGTGAGGTAACGTGTATTGCACGATGTGACACTAGTGGATCCATGCATCACTATGGGTTCCAATTTCGTTGAGTAGCATTTGTAAAGAGGCATTGACACTTCGACTGTGCTTTGTGGTCAATGCGAATCAAAGAGAGTTTGCATAAGTTGATGAGCTGGCATTAATGGTGGTGTAACGACGACTGTCAAAGGTGGATGATAGCAAAAAGACCGCAAAACTAAATTTTAAGCTTTTTTTAGATCAGTGTTTAAGCAAATTGTATACTAACAAACATGTGCGATGGTCGGAAGGAAGGCCTATACTGAATACAAAGATGAAAATCTCTAAAACATCTTTAGTTGTTCTTTAAATAACATAAACTAAACTATAGATTGATGCACTGACAAAAATAAATAGAAATATGCAATAAATGTGGGACTACTATAATTGATCCTTGCAATGATAATGATAATGAAGACTAATGAGAACTATAGTGGCCAATCCACATAGGGCTACAAGTTCAAATAGAACTAATACATCTTCAAGATAAGTATTACGTGGCATAAGAATGGTGGTAAAAACACAAATGTCATCTGTTTAATGTTCAATAATAAGCAAATGAAGGGTAATATATAAAGACTTAAGGATCGAAGTTTGAGTTGGGTCCCAAAGAAGGCTTTGATCACCAAAAATGTTGTGGATTGCTTAACATCTTCTTTTTCCTTAGAAAATTCAAAGGTGCTTTTCATTATGATTCTTAGACTAACTAAAAAGTAATATGATACCAATTCAACTAGTTAATAAGGAGAAAATACAATAAATTATTTTTTTGATGGATTCTTTATGCACTTTCAAATTGGATAGATTTCACATTTTATTTACAAGCAATTTTGGTCCATATTTTAAGATATCATTTATGATACTAGCAATGATTTTCTTGTTGGTTTCCTATCACTTAAAGAATGTAGTAGTGCTAATTTAATTTTTCTTTTGAAGATTAACTACAGTACATTTTTCAAAGACTTTATGATAATTGTATGCATAGTTTCTCAAAAATAAACTAAGTTATTGGTAGTTAGCCTTTAGTATTTCTTACCCACCATCATCTCAAAGGAAGAATCAGCTTTACTAATGAAGGGGAAATCATTCAAAATTTCTTACCTACATAAGCAACCATAATTTGATAAGAGCAAACTAATGATTTAGAAGAGAATATCGAAGCTAATAGCTCCATTATAAAGCTAGACTTTAAGAATGTGTTCAATAATATATAGTGAGGAAGACAAGCACTACACAAGTTTAACTTCAATAGTTAATTTATTAATCCAATTATGAGTATCTATAATATATGCTTGTTGATTGTCATTATTAACAAATAAGGAAATAGTTCGATCTAACTCTCCCATTAGCCAAAGCATGGTAACCTTTTATCCCAATTTCTTCTCCACATTGTAGCTAAAGCACTAAGAATAGGTTTAAACAATCTACATATACAAAGTATAGTGAAGCACTAGACCACTCAAAGTGTTTCTCAACCAAAGCCCCATTTGTGCTTTGTAGATTACCATATTCTCTTCACAAGAGATGATAAATGCTCAATTAAAAATATCAAGTTATTTCTCTCTGATCTCCAAGGCACTACAAGTTTATAGATCAATGTGCAAAAGATCTTTTTAATTAGACATACACACATCAAACACAAGTAACAGAATATATACAAGGAGCTCCTCCTTCAGTAAAGATACTACCTTCCAATCCCTTAACCCAAAAGCACATTATTTAAAGGTAAGAAATAAGTGGAACACTTCAAACACTAGATTGATAGGACATGCAAAAGAAAATTACTCTCAATGATGTGTAGTACTTGTTAGTCAACTCCTCTAACTAATAACACTTTATAATCTATTCACATCTTATTTTGTCAAAAATATTATTAATTTTTAAGAAAGTGTCGTAAATTGTTTCTTTTGGGGTGATAATGATATGGAGAGCAAGCACCATTTCGCCAGCTAGAAAAAGATTAGCTTCCTCTTGGAAATGTATGTACTTTTTGCTAAGAAAATGGAGAATTTTAATGATACATATAATTTAAGGCTTTTTTAGATGGTCTACACCTCAAACATTATCTATTTTAGATACATCAGATGTAATTTTCTTAATAGAAAATGTTATAGAGCATGCCCAACGAATTGGAATAAAATAATGAGAATCATTTTGACTATTTTGTATTTTTCAATACTTAGAACAAAATAGATAACGATGGAAACAATTACTAAACACTCAGTAATGTGTATGGGCTTAGAGGTGATTAATTTCCTTACTCATAAGTCATAAAAAATAATGTAGAGTTATTGTATACCTTTCAAAATTGCTCTACTTAAGTGGGGACTCCTAAATAACTAGTTGCCTTTTGATAACAATTTGAGGAAGTTGAATTTGAATTTACAAGAAAATGCCCATTTGCGTTTATAGGGACATTCAAATGAATCTTCTGGAACGCATTTGTAATTAATTTTGCATTAAACAAACCCAACATCATGATGCATGAAATGCTTCCACAATGGTTTAAGTGTAGTCATGCAAATTCAATAGATATTAAGTGATTTTTGTTCTACCATCTCTCGTATGCTAAAACATTTTGAGGACATAAATTCAAAACAATTCAATGAGCAAATATTCTTAATTCCGTGATAGAGTTTGATGTAATACTTATGACATTGTCAAATGTTGTCTAATTATGTAAAGAAGTTCAATAGATCCTCAAATTATAAAATATGCATTGCTTCCTTTATTTTTTGAGACCAATTGAATAAAAAAATAGTGGTTTAATGGTCCCCCTAGCAATGGATTTAGTCAAATTTAATTCTAATGGATTGACTAGAAGGAGCCAAGGCCTTACAGGTTGTGTTGTGTGATTGGAGACTACTTGGTAGAGCTATTAAAACACTCTCAATTTACATAGTATCTAAAAAATATATAAGTTTAAACCATTGTAATACTATTTGGTTTAAACTTATTTGATTATTTTGGATAACATTAACATCATTATAGAATCAAACAATCAATCAATCCCTATAATGTTCTATAAAAGCCTTGGAATCCCCTATTGTATCATAATTCTACTAAATAGAATGAATCAATTTCATTGCAAAGTTGTTTTAGTCTAACACATTCAGAAAAGGAAATGTACTAACAAACTACTAGGCTTAAAGAGCTAATAATTGTATTCATTTAGAGGTTGTTAGGCTTGATGAGGAGAGATGTTGATATGATGATCATAAGGAAAGTAATCCTACTAACTCCTCCATAATAAAATGCATGAAATGTGTTCACATGATCCTTAAGGTTGACTTGCATTTGTTCATGTGGAAATTACTAAGCATTTTGGCTAAAAAAAATGAACAAAAATCTTGAAAAACTATGAGATTTTATCATATAACTTTTATTGTAGCTTAAGAAATCAATTTTGATAAATTGCTTTGGGTTTATATATGTCAGGCTAATCATTTTCTCAAAAAATGAGTTAACCTATTTGATGTGGCTCATTTCATAGCAGGGAAACCAATGTTGATAAAATCTCTTAATTTTATCAAATGATAACTATTCTTCTTAAATCTAACATCATGTGTTTTTTTGTTTAAAAAATAATACAAATCAAACCCATTCCAATATATTCCAATCAAACTTTAACATGATTCTAGAAAAAATTGAAAAGAAAGGTTCATACATTTATGACTACTTTTGCTAAAGTAAACTGAGTACATATTATATTAGTGTTACAATAAAAGTTTTTTTTGTAGTATTAATAAAATATCAAATTTTTGAATTAGAAAGCTACCTAAAACATTTATTGTTCTTTTTAGGAATAAGATATCCGAATAATGACAAAAAATCCATCTCCTTCTCAACAATTTCTTTGTCATTTTATCTAATAGCTAATGTAATTATTCTTCAATTTTAGTTACACAAGATCACTCTAAAGCCTCATCATCTAATACACCTTGATTCATTGGCTAGCACATTCTCCCAATCAACCATATGTAAAGGCTAGTTCTGTGGCATTAGTTAGGTATAATGGACTTAATTAGACAATACATCAGACTAAGTAGTTATTTGGAATCATTACAGACTTTTTTTGGATTCTTTGCACATTTATCATGGCTTTGAATCATAGTAATATTGTCATAAATGATTGAACAACTAGTTGACACTTATCAACTACTTCAACATGTATGGTTATTAATTTCATCACTGTATTGAGTTATATTTTACTTCATAACAATGCAATCACTAGCTAAATAGATATGTAATATAAAACATTTAGTTTGGTAAAAAGAACTTTAATAATGCTTCAAGACTCAGTTTGGATTACTCTAATACTGAACAATTTCTTAGCATACACAATATGATTCCTCATTGAACATTTCACATCAAGACTGCTATCTTCAATGAACATTTCTTAATGTTGATCAATCAAATCAATCATTTATGTTTCCTTTGTGTCAAGGTCATTCTGATACTACCACTCATTAGAAAGGATTAGATAAATATGTTGACTCTAATTTGTTTTTTGTACATCTTACAATCACAAAATCCATCAATGTAGTACACTGTCTTACTTCATAGGGAAATTGTAATCACCTAAACATGTGGCATGTCACAAACCATTTGGATTTCTCTGAAATCCCTGTCATTTGTGTCAAATTATTTATTTACAATAACACACTAATACATTAATCAAAGTTATCCAATGAGGCACATTGTCTCAATTTTCATGATTCAGTTCCTCAATTGGCTTGGTTTACCATTTCATTAATCTTTTCATAAAATGATTATCGACATGGTTCTCATCATACAATATGACAACTCCTTAGACCAAGGTCAATCATTGCACTCTTATGTCTTCCTACACAATTTCAATACATAACTTATGTGGAATCAATCTTAGTCACTATAGATCTCTCTATGCATTAGACTCATTCCAACCAATAAATTGAATTGGTAATATAGATACTTCAACAAGACACTCCAAATCACTATTTATAATTAGTTAGCATAAGACATTATTTTCCATCAACACATTAAAAGTTTATGGATGGTCATCCTCACACACACATATCAACTACAGACTTTAGAAGTCTTGATAACAATAACAATGCATTTTAAGTAATCAACTATAACTATTGTAATGTCCAATATGCAGTAATATTTTTTTCATAAAAGAAATGGTCAACATTGCCTTGAAATAGTGAAAAAGTTGATTAAATTATTTTAAGAAATACTAAATACTTATAATAAATATAAATACATATATATAACTTATGATTAATGTAATCATCCACTAATGAAATTACACGTCATTTAATTATATAAAATTTAGAAAACCTCAAATTTTCTCACACCAATAAAGCCATGTATTTATTATGGATGCTATTGGGAATCATTTATATCATCAACATAGCTTAAAAATATTATATAAGCTTTTGATATCTACATTCACATCATACCAAACATCACGTGCAATAAAATTAGACATTATTTCTTCTTTTAAGAGAAAATTGTAGAATGTTTTTTTGACTTAGAATTATGCAATATATTAGACTTTACCCTTAAAAAAGTCATTGAGTAGTTGTTTTTTTGAATTTAAAAAACATTAGTAAGTTTGTCACTCAGTAGCATTCCATACATCACATAAATGTTGCACTTGGAGCCATACTAGTCTACTAAGATTTAAGGCCATTCTTAGTTTGGAACCTATACTTTTAGTTAGTCTCTAAACTTATTCCCATTGTGGGAGCCAATTAAAATTAAACATTATCTATTGCACCTTTTAATTTTCTTTTTATAAATTTTTAAGCTATTTGCATTTATAATTTAGTAGCTTGTTAAATACTTATAGCTTTAAATTCTATCCAAGATATCCCTACTGTAGTATGATAATTTTGTTGGAGAAACAATTGTTTCAAAATGACTTTAAAATGGCTTAAAATTGAACGTTGGTTTACTTTTCGCTACATCTCGTTGTCGTCCTTTACCTTTACCAACACTAGTCTCAATTTGTGTGGCCTACTTGGTCCACCTTAACTTTTCAAACTCATTGATCAGCTCAACACACACTCAACTATGTTGATATGCAATCCATCAAATTTCCTAACTATCAACCGACTTAATTGTTCATGCTAATATGCAAATAAAACTTGGGTTGTAACTATTTTGTTTCACCTATGTTGCACTAATCATGTTAGCCACTTTCTTGCCTCTCACTACATTGACACTCAAAATGCACATGCCAATTTGGGAGTTTCATATGCTAAATTAATTTTGTTTCATTTCAAGGAAAGCTTTTGCTGAATTCAAATTATGTTTTTTACAATTTATGAGGACTATTTGAATTCTAAAAATGCACTTTAGAATTCCAATGTGTTCCACAGTATTCCAATAATATCCTTTTATTTTCTTGGCTTACAAATTATCATTATAGCTTTGAGATTTCGGTAAATAACGATGCATATAATATTGTAAGTAATCTAATTTGAATGAAATAGCAAAGTGGTATCACTAAGCTAGTTTAATGGAAGCGTGTTGGTATAGTCAATATAACATTGTGATTCTAAAGATAACCTAGGAAGGAGAGTGAAAGGATAAAAAAAGAGAAATCTTAACATATTATTCAGTATTCACAAGAGTATCAAATCTCTATGAATGCACTTAATCACTTAATCTCAACTTTTTGGAAATTAATCATCTCATCCAAATTTTTAATTTGTCATAATGAGCTAGTGATTTTCTTATTCAACATTCTAAGAACTCCACTTGTGCACCTTAATTTTCACCACTAACTTAAGTAATTTGGATTCTGGCTTTTAAAACCACTTTTTCTTTTGATTAACATCTCTTATCTTAATGATCAATGTATTTTTAAAATTTCTAAGAAAGTTTTTAGTTGCATAATGATGCTAGGATCTGTTGTTGTAACCCGATAGTAGCTTTGGATAGGCCTTTATAACGATATGTTGCATGTACCTAAGAACATTTCTATTATAGATGACCTAAAAATAGGTTTTAACATATCATCATATACTAACTTGGAATCAAAGAATGGTTAACTGTAAGAATTTTGTATAATTTGTAATTTCATTTTTAATAGCAAAAATTTATTAAACATTATATAAAGAACATAAAAATTTTTTAAAAAAATCTTATTTTAAATTTTGAGGCAACAACATTTATTTATTTATAAGTTTTTTGCTATAACATTTCTTGATTTGATTATTTTTCCTTTTCTTTATGATCTCAAATTATATACTTTCTTTCAAACCCAACTGCTCATGATTAGTAGGTCTATACAATAATATAAAATGTCTGTTTCTCATCAAGTTACCATTTTGGGGGCCTAGTAATATAGCATGTGGTTATAGAACTAATTCTTTATGTACAAGAGCTAAGAGCAATCTTAGCAACATGCATAAAACAATTAGAACAATGTAGTGACAATAGATCTCATGGAACCCATAAATTAAATTTGTTTATGAGAAGTGGCTCTGAATAGAAGAAAATATCTTTTTAAAATGAACCTAACCAAATGGAAAGACAACTTTGGTGTCAAGCTAGCCCACATAACTACGATAACTGACAAGGAAGGGATAATGATCACTAGGTTGACATGGTTAAAATAAGTATTGCAACATTTGGTGGTAGTTTAGACCGTTAAGCATATCAAATTTGGAAAATGAGAATGTCATATTGTTTTAAATGATATGATCTAGTAAGCATCAAAAGTACCAATTTGCATAAAGTTAGGCTCATATCATATGCTGCATTATTTTTTCACACATTGAAAAAGTAATTTTTTTGATAAGCAAGCATTACCCTGATCATGGAAAGAAATTAAAACTTTCCTACAGACTAAATATTTGCTAACTTCTTATTTTGGTGAACTTTTAGATAAATAACAAAATTTATCTTAAGGTTCGAAGACTTCTATCAAATATATTCCTAAATTTGAGGTTTATATGCTTTAAGATGGTGTCTATGAGCTAGATCAAGTAATATTTTTTTAATTTTAACTTAGGCTTGAGAGACTATTCAATTGAGTTATACTAGAGAAATATTATTAGTTTAAAAAAGAATATAAAGTAGCCTATGATTTAGAATATCAATAACTTATAAGAGTTAGATTCCTACTTCCACTTTTCAACAACTTCTACTATATAAAAAATTTGAATCTCTTCACTAATACTACTAGCTCATTGAATTCAACCCTAAGAAAAAATGTCTACTACTTCCACAGTGGAGTGTTATCATTGTCACAAGAAAGGGCATGTCATAACCTAATATCCTCAGAGAGACCTAGACATAAACATAAAAGAAGGAATCAAAGAAAGCATTAAAATTAAGGAAAATAAGGTTTTATAGCTTGATGAGGATGTTGAACTACAATTACAAGCACTAGATTAAAGAATTTAATATATTATGCCACCTATAACTATTGTTAGATGTAGTTTGATTACCATAGAAATAACTAAAAAGTGGTGATCAACTAAAATCTTTTGTACCTTCATTCGAATTAAAGACAAACCTAGTTAGACCACTAAAGATAGCAATCATTTTACCGTTGTTATATCAAAGAATACTATCAAAAAGATATGTTTAACATTCATAGACCATCTCCACACATACATAGTATCTTCGACCAACAAAGCATCAATTTCTTCAAAATTAGTTGTTGCATTCCTTTCAAGTTTGGTCAATATTTTAAGGAATTATGATGTAATGAGATGTTACCTTAAATGGAAGAGCAAATACTTGTACTTTTGGACAAGAAGGAGAAAAGATCACACAAAACATTTTACCTCCCTCAAAACAATTTCTAACCCAAATACACAAAAAAAGATAAAGAAAAATAAAAATTAGTTTGTCATTTTACTAATTGAGATAATGAGGGATAGAATGCTTTGTAAAGTTGTCTACTTTGTGACAACTCAGGAAGCTCTTAATAGTATGACCACCCCACCACCCATAATCTAACCCTTCCTAAAAGAATTTGTGAAGGTGTTTTCTAATGACTTGTTAGGCACAATCTAATTATTAAGAGATATTTAGCATGCTATTGATCTAGTTCCTAACACATTACTATCACATTTACTAAATTAATAATTAAATGTATTGCCTCAAATAAATCATATTTGATAAGTAAATGAGCCCATTGGAAAGCAATTTATTATAAAATGTATTAGAGCATATCCTTACATCACTTTCTTTTCTCTAAAAAATTATGAAACTTGGTGCATGTACATAGAAAGTCATGTCATTAACAAAATAATGATTAAGTATAGATTTTCAACTCATATGCATTAAAAATATTTTATCAAGTAATTTGTTAACCCATGCAACTATTTGATCCAATATTTTGAACCATTCAATGGGTGAGTAACAACAATCATAAGCATGTAGCATCAATTTCATCCATATTTTAATTCAACTCCATGTTCAAATTTTACTATCTACTCCACTATAAAGCTACCGAAAATTAATTGAAAGATCATTAGTTCATTTCCTTGTACTACAACATAGAAATAGAACTAAAATACTAAAATGATTTATATAGTTCTATATGCACTCCATGTTGTGTGACATAGCAAGGGCATGAGTTTCTTGGAATAAAAATTTTGGTTCCCTAAGGAATATTTAATGAAATACTTTAAACTAAATTCTTAATAAGCTTGAGCACATCATTAAAAGTGAATATTAACAAATGTTAACTTTACTTTAAAAACATTATTTTTTTTTGAAAATACATTAATTTTTTAATAATAAATTTTAATGAAAATTATGAAAAAACAACAAAAAAAAAATATACACAACTTATTATTAGGTATTTTAATTAAAAATCAAGCACACACCTACCCCTTATTGAAATCAATTACAAATATATTAAAAAATATAAGTCTTTCACTATACAATGATAAAGATAAACTCTTACAATAATCAAGCAATGTAAATAAGCTACAATGATCTTATAAAAAAATAAATATTAAAAAAATAAAATAATTCAATGTCATAAATCTGAAATTAATAAAAATAAAAAACTAATGATAGACTATTATATTTAGATTGGAATCTAATATTCAGATTTATATCTAATGTTTGGATCAAAAAATTGTGTCATTAGATGATAGACTTAATTATGTGTTTAAAGGTAGATATGAAGACAATTTTATGACTACATAATTGTGTAATCATATGGAAAAATAATTTACACAATTTTATTTATAATCACGTGAAACAGATATAGGTTTTAGTCTTATATTACATGAATACTGGATCGTTATGGCTTTATAAGAGTTTTGCTATACTATGTAATAAGTGTATTATTTGGAGTTGGCTACCTTTGGTTCACTATAAAGTATTTCCTTTTTTGCCGATACTTTCGTTTTAATTAAAAATGGATTAGTGAGTTATATGTTGAACTAGAATTGATTGAATAGTTTTGGTGTAATTTTCTTGATCCAATAACTACATCTATTCATATTTTGTTTCGTTGCCCTTGTGTTTCAAGCGTGAAGCCATAAATACTATTTATTTTTGTTATAATAAATTTTATTTTAGTGAATCAGATTTAGATTTAAAAAATAAGTCATGTACCATTGAAGATAATAAATTAGGGGTCTTCCAAGCACCTTGGACTACTCAATAAGATTCAAAGATAGAAGATGTATGCATCCAATTTCTAAAGGTTTTCTTTTTTACTAAAGGATAGAATATTAGTTTGATGATTATAATGCACATCTTTATTCACTTTCAAATCCTAATTTAAATATCTGATCTATTCAACATTTTCACGTTTTAGGAAAATTGCAAGATCTTATTTTTCACTTAATCACTTTTCTATTCAATCCATCTAACATATCTTTGTAAAATTTCATGTAAACTAATAAACATTAGGTAAAGTAAAAAAATTTCATTTTATTAAATTTTTTAAATTAAAAAAAATAAGCATCATCATAAGCTTGCCAAGTACATAGCACTTAGGCTAACCAAGCCTAAGTGAACTTTGAAGCAATGTGCTAAGAGTCCAGCAAAATAAAGCCTAGTTAAGCACAAAATTGATTCGAGGTATATTCATGAACTTGTTTGAGATAAAATAGATGATTCATTAGGGCTAAACTCTGATTAAATATGCAGATGAGGGTCAACTCAAACCTATAACCATAAAATTACATATGAGCATACTAGTTGTTCAAGTGATGAAATCACAAGCACACTTGCATTATGCACCCACAAATAGTATTGTAAGGAGAAAACTTCTTTTCATTTCTACAATGTGAGGCAAACATTAGTTCAACTTCTAAACACCAAAATCATGTGCTATTTCTTACCATTCAATTTTTTTCTTAGAATGTAAATGTTTCATCCACTATATGCACTCTATCTTGCATCAAAATCAAACGAACAAGATCACCCTGACCTCATTGGATATCTTTGATTGTTTCTACCATTTGAAATAATCTTCTCATGAATTGGATGGCCCAACATTTTCCATGTTTGTATCATATCGCTATGATCTTTTTTACTTTTTCAAATGATTAATTGAATCATCTAGATATCATCTTACTTGATTGGATTACTTAGATCTAATCCATCTTGATCCAAACATCTTGAACTAATCTGCTTTTATAATATTTGAAAGAATAGTCTAGAACCTCTCTAATAGAATGGAATGATGCTGGTCGATCCCACCTAATGGCTAATTTCTTAGTCTTTATTTGAGCCATTACATTAACCAATTCAAATAAATATTTTAAGTTGTTTGGAAGAGCTTTTTAAGCTATTTGGAAGAATTTTTTGAAACAACTTTTCCTTAACTTTCTAATAAATTTAATCAAACTTTTTCAACATAAACCTAAACATTATTCATGGAATGACTAATAAACATGAACCAATATTTGAGATCTAAAAAAAGCACAACATGATATTCTATTATCGTAAAATCTCTTGATGTCAAATTCTTTCAGCCAATCTTATCACTTCAAAGATTTCAATTTCTTACTTTTCATAGTAATTTTTAGACTTGTCATTCCTTCATCTATTAATCAACAATTATAAAATGTTGTACAAATTTATGAAAATTTTTCCTTCTTGTTGTATTTTTCCATTTTCTTTTAGGTTGGGTGGCCTAGCAATTATAAAAGTTTGCATTTTGTTTGATGTCATAAAAAGTCAAGTTGGTGTTAAGATTGTAAAATCTTGTCTTATAATTGAACCCACAAAAGCTTGGTGACTCTTATGAGAAAACCTCAAGTTATAAATTTTTTGATAGTTGTGATTTTTTTGACCATAGTTATAGGTGGATGTAGGATCTAATTTGAACCAAACAATCTAAAAATTTCATTGTATTATTTTAATATTTATTTTTATTTTTTAATCAAAAAAATTTAAAATTAACATATTTAAAATCAAGATTTTTCATAAACATAAAATTATTTTTATGAAGAATTTCTAAAAAAATATAATCTAAAAAATAAAAAATATTTTAAAACTCATAAGTCACCTACTCATGTGTGATTCATCTAGTTGTTTTTAATTCAATCAATATCAAAACGGTTTTTGTATAAAAAAATGTGAGTCAAATCACTTGTGTGAACCATCATGTATGTTTTAATCATCTATTGTGTTTATTTAATTTTTTTTATCATAAAACAATTTTAATTTCTCAATTAACATTTTTTGTGCTTTCTAAAATATGTGTTTTTTAATTTTCTTTTGAAATTAAGCTTTTAATATGTCATCACTCATGATTAATATCAGTGCAATAGTAGATGAAGGTCATCTTCAATCATTCTCTCATTTTTTAAGGTTAAATTTTATTAGTATCTGATAGATAGATTTAGAATTTTTATCCAATCAATTGTCTTAAAGCATTATAAATTGCTCACAAAACTATAAGATTTACTTAGAGATTCTTGTACAAAAGAAATCAAGTTATTTAGTGTACTTAGTAGTGATCAAAGGAGAATGACAAGATTAAATGCCATAACTCTCAACTACCTTCACCATGGCATATCTCCCAATGAATTTCATGAAGTTAAGAATTTTAATATCACCCATAATATTTGAAAAATGTTAGAAGCAACATATGAAAATACTTTGTAAGTTTAAAAAATAAAGATAAATCTTCCTACACATGCTTCTAATCTTATTAGAATACATTTGAGATAAATTATAAATAAGATGTTTATCTGAATTACTAATATTACTATTTGATTAAAAACTCTTGAAGACAGGCTCCCTAATGTAGATCTTGCAAGAAAACTGGCAAAGATTCTATTTAATGAGTATGATACTCTTGTTGCATAAATAAATGTAGCCAAAGGCATAACAAGCTCATATTGGATTAGTTACTTTGAGACTTATTAACAATAGAGATTCATATAAGTAGAAGAGTTAAAAAGGAGGCCTTAATAAGCAAGCAAAGCATAGAGCAAGGTACAAGGCACAATTATCTTTTAAAGCTAACAAAGATAATATAGGGACAATATCTATCTTTTCTATGGACCTGGAGGAAAAGGTAAATTTTCATGTTAAGGGTTTAGATAAAAATTTGTCAAAAAGTTTTATAAATAAGAATTTGCAAAAAAAAGAGAAGGGAGGAGATAAAGACACCAAGATGTTATGATTGTGCTGAAATCAGTTATATTATACAAAATTATCCACAACACAATACACCAAAAAAGAAAGAGAAAATAAAGAGAATGAAAAAGAAGAAAGATTTTCAAGCTACTTGGTTTCTTGAGAAGGATTAGAGTCCACAACTTCAAGTACTAAGGAGGAAGGAATGACATGCTTCATGGCAAATGATAATGAATTAGGTACATTAAGTGAAGAATAAATGATTAAAAAAAGCTCTTGGCCTTAAAAAGTTTTTGAAAATATTTACATAGAAATTATTAATGTTTTAGCTTCTTTAATATTTGTACATAAAAAATTAAAAAAGTATTTTACAAAGAAAAAAATACTAATTTTTATTTTTTTATGAAAGGAGATTACAAAAAATATATGTGATGAAAATGATTACATGATGATTGAGAATACTTTGAAAAAAGAAATTATGATTTTAAAAAAAATTATTCTATTCAACTTGCATAATTTTTTAATGTTTTGCATGATGTTTATTTTTCTAAAAAAATATATGTTTTCTTTTGAATAATCCAAATATTTCAAATATTACATACTATTGTAGTTGTGGAAAAGGTCATGCTATTATGGATTGCCAAATCAGGAAAAATATTTTTAGTTCAAAGTCTTGTTTCAAATTGCTATCCCAAGCTTGTTTGGGTTCCTAGGGTTATAGAATATAGAATTTAAAATAAGTTGCCTTGATAATCATTTTATAGAGATATATTGTTTTGAGACATTCATAAGTTAAAAGTAATATACTTTTGAATTATGCAAAGAAATAAGAAAAATAAAAGTTACATTTCATGAATATTTAATAAAAATTTTAAAATTTACGTAGCTATATATATAGAAAAAAAAACCAAAATCTAGCTTATGAGGGTTGGATAATAGATGCTCAAGACATATGACTAGATACCTACCAAAATTTATCTCAATAAGACATTGTTTAAATAGATCGTAACACTTGAAGATAAGTCTAAGAAGAAGATAATCAGAATTGGTCAAATAAGATATTCTACATTAAAGAAAACAAGCAAGCTAGATGTCATTAGAGATATTCTTAAGCCAAACAAAACTAGCTAAAAAATGTATGAATCATGCAAAAAAGGAAGGCAAGTTAAAAATTTCATTTAAACCTAGAAATGACTTAACTACTAGTAGACCTTTACGGATAGTTTATTTACACATCTTTAGACTTACATAACTCTGGAGTTCATGAAGGAAAAATATAGATTTGTGATTATTAATGATTCTTCTAGATATAATTAAGTTATATTTCTTAAGCATAAGAGTGAGACATTTGATATCATTGTTAATTTGATAAAAGAGATAGGAGAGAAAAGCTATCTCAAATTAGGTTATATTGAATGTGATAATGGCAACATGTTTAAAAATGAGATGCATCAAATTGCATGTTCTTATTTGGATCAATAGAATGACATTGTAGAAAGAAAAAAAAGACCTTAGTAGAGATGGATAGAACTATGTTAATCAAATACTACCTACCAAAATATGTTTGGGCCAAGGAAATTACTACAACTTGTTATACAATAAATAGAATTAATTTAAGGCCAATATTTGAGAAAATCTCCTTAAGAGTTGTTTAAAAATAAGAAATTGAATGTTTGCTACTTACATGTTTTTGGATATAAATGCATTATTTTTAATAATGAAAGAATCAACTTAAACAAGTTGGATGAAAAGGTATGCTTAGAAATTTTCATAACATACTCTTCTTTTAGGAAAATTATAAAGTTTAGAACATCGAGACTCAAAATCAAATTTTCACATTTAATAAAATCAATCATAGAAGTTAATGAAGGAGTTTGGACTAAAGCCTTTGTGAGGGAAATTAATCATATTGTATTTGTATATTTCACAAAGGTAGACCTATTGCTAAGCGTTATAGCCAAGCCGAAGGTATATATTTTGAGGAGTCATTTAAATTGGTAAAGATTAGAGGTCATTAGCTTCGCTTGGCATATTCATGTCATAAGGTTTTTAGATTATTTCAGAAAGGATGCAAAATATCAATTTTAAAATAAGATAATAAAAGAAGATATGTGTGTTGAACAAACCCCATGTTTTGACACCCATGCATATGGTGATTATGTATATAAGCTTCAAAAGACATTTTATGGCCTTAAGTAAGCTCCTTGTTCATGATATCATAGATTCTGTAATTATCTAGTTGATAATGGTTTTAGGAAAGCAAAAATGGACAACACATTGTTCTTAAAATTATTAAATAATAATTTGTTACTTATGCAACTTCATGTTCATGAGAAAACTTTTGGAAGCATAATTGAAAATATTTTTGAAGAACTTTGTGATTTACTCACATATGACTTTGAGATAAGTATAACGGGTGAGATGAATTTCTTCTTTTGATCACAAATTATGTGAGTAAAAGATGAGATTTGTATTTCATAAACTAAGTATTTAAAATATTTATTCAAGAAATTTGGGTATGAAAATATGAAGCATAAGAAGATTCTATTGAATCAATCAATGTATTTAGATTTAGAAAAAATGGAAGAACACATTGAAAAAAAACTTTATGAAGAATATAAATGTTTAACATTTTATTCCAATGGATTTGTTTAGTGTGAGCTAAGTTAGTTTTAGTGATCAAGTCTAAGACTTTTGAATATGAGGAATTAATGGTCACCAAAAATACCGTGGTGTGTATAGTAAGCTTGATGAATATAAAATATAAGCAATAACTTTGAGAAGCTTTATATTTTTGTTATAAAATAGAATGTTAGCTCATTGATTATAAGTTAGATCTTCATTCATCACACTTTCTCATCTTATTTTAAGCATTTGATTTGTTCATCCTTTTCTTGATTTAAGAAACATATAGGATTTCATTTTTCATTCAATCCTTTTTCTTATTAAATCTATGTAATACATTTGTGTCTAATTTCATGTCAATTACTAAACTTTCAACAAAACCCTTGGGCCAACCAAGTCCAACTTGGCCAGGTAGCATCGAGTTAGGAAACCAGTTGAAATGAGCCAAAAAAAAAGTTAGGGTACATCCTAAAAAATAGTGGGCCAAGAAATTATTTGTACACTTATGAAGGGTATTATAAAGAGCAAACTACTTTTCTTTTCAACAACAATGGACTAAATTTCATCTAGCAACTTGTTGCTAAAAATGTGCTCTATTTCTTACCATTTGATCTTTGATTGGACAATGAATGTTTCATCCACTATGAGTACTTTGTCCTAGCTTAAAATTTGATTGCCAAGACCATGTTTGACTTAATTGAAAATTTTTTATTATTTTTGTCCTTTGAAATAATTTATCCTTAATTGGGGTAACTCATCTTTCTCTATGTTTGAATCTTATGAATTAGATCTTTCTCATTTTTTTCAAGGATGTATCAAATTATTCAGATCTTATTCTATTGGATCAGTTGGAATCCACTTTGATTTAATCTTTCAGAACTCATCCACCTTTATATTCATTGATATGATAGTTTAGATCTTCTCAAATTGGAGCCAATGGCACTAGTCAATACCACATAACGACCAATTCCGTAGTCAATAATTGAGCCATTACATTAGTCATCATTAAAAAAATATTTTAAGCTATTTGAATGCAGTGTTTGGAACAAGATTTTCTTGACTTTCAAATTGCTATGATAAACTCATAAAAATAAACTCATCTTTGAGATCTTAACAAAACATTGCACATTATTCTACTAGAAAATTCATTAGTAATACTTAAGGTTTTTATCATGAAAAAATCATCATATGTAGTGATCAAAAACACAATACATTAACTATCAAATACTCCTTGAAATGATCATCAAACAAATGATTATCATTTGATAGTGACACCATCTCCATTCAACAATATTTTTGGACCATTCCATCTATTTATCATTTGGTCTAAACTTATAATAGTAGGTTTCATCTTTCCTTTGATATTTTTCTTAGATATTTGACTTCCCCTCCATATTATTAGTTCTTTGAAATAATAGTATTTATGATCTCATAAAAAATATCCATATGGAAATTCATTTCATGACATTAAAAATAAATTTTGAAATGTGCTTCCATTATTTCAACGAACATTAAATAAATATTAAAGGATTTTGGTTATTTTGTAAACATTCCATCACAAAAGAATTTAATTATTAAAATTTAAAAATTTTTGGGATGACCCCAAAGCATCTCTTCCTTTACTTTCCAAGTATCTGCTGGCTATTGTAACTTGTCCACAGGATGCTCTATCTCCTTATTTTTTTGATTTCACTTGTTAAGAATGCCATTGTCATTTCCATATAAAATAATTTACGCTGCACCACCACGTTTTTTTGATGATAATTACATATAAAGGTACCATTAACAAAATATTTTATTAGGAAAAAAATAAAAAATATGTGATACAATAATGATAATGACAACTATCTTCTAAGTAATAGAAGAATTTATTTCAATAATTTATGAAAGCTCAAAATGTCTTTTCCTTAGTTTTTTGATTTTCCAAAACATTGTAATGCATTTCATAGGATTTGCCTTTAAAAATATATGATCCTTATCCTAAAAGCCAACTTTCTTAATTTTCTTACCATAATTTTTGTGGAGTAAATCTATTCCTTTTGAATTTATGTTTTGATTGTTTAGATTTTCCTAATAGAATATAAAATCATATATATATATATCAATTTGAGTATTATAAGTTTGTTCATACTAGTATAATGGTAATTATTGCATCATATTATATAATGTTCGGTATGGTATGATCTCTATGCTAGACTAATAATTGTTGTTGTAAGAAAATTAATTAAAAGTGAAATACTTATTCTATTTATCTTAAAAACATAATTTTCATAGTGCTAACATATTCTTAAGTGTTTTAAATGTTCACTTTCAATGACTTTTATTTTGATCCTAGAATGTTGTTTTAGATATTAGTTGAGTATCACATGGACCAAGAAACCTTTTCGAAAAGTATCATAAAAGTTTAGAACCCTTATGTAATATAATAGTGTTTTCCATACCACATAAGCCATACTGTTAATCATCATATATTTGACTTATTATTTTATCAAAAATGTTTCCTTAAGAAGTAAAATTGAAGTTTTAGGGTTAAGAATCTCATTTTCAAACTTACAAATAATTTGGTTTAAATCTTCCACACATCATCATGTTGGTTTAGGACAACTTGTTGTCAATATGTCGTATTGATCAATATTGAAGTTCCTTCAATTTGTTATGGACATAGCATATAACATCATTATCAATGTATATTTGACTTATTTATTTGCCAAACATGTGGTCATAATAGGTAAAATGGTAGATAGTGTCATTCTCATTTATTTTAACTCAACCTCTCTACCTACAAATATTTTTGTTTTAATTTTACATATATTATCATGCTAGTTTAGGACAATAATATTTGGCTATTAGTATGTCACAACTAACAATATAATAAAATTCCTTCTATTTGCTATAGATATAAAATTTATCTCTTAATTATGTATCTAAATACTTAGTTGGGCTTCTTCAATGTTATGAATAGAACAATGCTGCTCTCCTCTAAAAGCATTGATAGCTTCTATTGCTTTCCTTTTAGTAGTATTTCCTTAATTTCTTATTAATTGAAGACATTCTATTTATCTCAATGTCTGAATAGATTTATATTCAAACAAATTATGAGTAAGACACTATATTACTTTGGAAGAAAAAGAAGCCTAAAAATTATAACTTAGGATTTTTTAGATGGAAGTGCTACATCAAAAGGAAAGATAGAATCTGAAGATTAAAAACCAAGTTGATGGAGCGTATCTGTTAACAATATTCTTCAAATAGATAGACCTCTTAGAAGTTTAATGAGGAAACCTATGTTGTAATGGAATCTACTCAAGTTGTGTTTGATGAAATTATATATAAAAAACTAGAAGATTTGAAAGTCATGGAAGATTTTCGAAAAAAATTAGAAAACCAAAAAACATTATGGTATGACAAACCTAGAAAATGTTTTCTTAAATATTAATTTAGGAATCGAATTTATATAAGACTTTGTTCAAAAAGAATTGCACAGATGAATGTCTTTAAGTCAAAGATTATGCAGACAATATCATATTTGGATCAACCAACTTTGATTTATGTCAAGGAATTAGTGAGCCTACCATTGTAGGATTTGATATTGACATAATGGGTGAGTTTTCCTATTTTCTTGACTAAAAGTTAAGAAAGATGAGAAAGGCAACCTTGTATCTTACATAAAGCTTATAAATGATATGTTAAAATTTCAAAAATAAGGATATAACTGCATGAAAGGAGTTAGTATACAACAAAAATCATCTTAATGATTTAATTCTAAACAGCCTATCTTTTGAGTACAAAACCATGCCTCTCTTTAAAAAGAAATTATGTTGGTTGCATCAACTTAAAGACTTGTCCTTCAAAGTACAAGTGAAGCCTCGAGGAATGAATTTTATTACTTAGGCAACTGCATAATTTTAGCTTGTTTGTTGGGATGAATGCTTTAGAATTGTTAGGTAGGATCACCACAACATAGTCATAAAAAATGGGTATTAAAAAACAAAAAAAAAATTTATCATGTCGTTATCATTTAAAATGTGGAATGGCTAGTATGGAAGGGCTATAATCAATTGGAAAGACTAAGCATAGAAGGAACACTTTAACTAATAATAAGGTTGAAGGCAACAAAGTGATTATTAACCTTTTCTCATTACAAGGTTTTTAAACAATACCAAATGAACATTAATAACACATTCATAGATTTTTTTTGTTTAGCAGGAAGTGTATGTAGAATAAATTTATTGCTTTCAACATTGTCCTCACAAAAATCATTTGCATAAGCAAATTAAATACTTATATGATTTCTGACAAGAACAATTATCCTAGTATGAGAAAATTAGTAGATTTCTACTCGAACTTTATTTCAAGATAGAAATGCAGATTGAACATTGTTCATCGAGAACTATGCTAATGAACTTCTTCTAGTCCAAGGTTTTGCAGACAATATCTTTTTTTGATCAACCAACTTGCCTTTATGTGAATGATTTAGTAAGCTTATGGGCGTAGGAGTTGAGATTAACAAAATGGCTTATGTTACATATTTTTTTAGACTGAAAGTTAAATAATATGAGAAGGTATTCTTGCATCATAAATAAAGTATATAAATGACAAGTTATAAGTGCTTGACCATGAGATCCTCAAACCTATTTCAACATTCAAGAGTCTCACCAAACTCTTAAACTAAGAAATGAAAGGAAAACAAATAGATTTCAAGTTATTGCAAGGAATGGTATGTTCATTATTTAACTATAAGAAGACCTATGAAAATTTTTAGTATGGGACATTTTTAATCAATTTTAGTAATGCTCCAGGAACTTTTATTTAGAATCTATAAAAAAAATCTTTTTGTTCTTCCTTGGCACAAAAGTACTAGTATTTTCATTTCACAAATTTAAGTTATTTCTTCATCGCATATGATAAAGCTACAAAGATTATGTTAGTTCAAGGGTACATAAGAGAAGCATTGTAGGTATTTAATCATTTTTTGGAAACACCTTAAACTCACCATCTATTAAAAAACATAAAACTATTTCTTGCAACCAATGAAGCATAATATATAGCATTAAGAAGATTTCAAGAAAAACTTTTGGGCTTAAAATGGAAAGTAGAATATATGGGATTACATTAGTAAGAAAATACTCATAAAATATGACAATATGTGCATCATTTTCGTTATTCAAGACCTTATCTAGTACTCTATGGACATACAAATTGATGTTAGGAAAGTTTTATTCTAATGCATTAGAAATCTTTTTTATGATGAAAAAAGTATGAGACATTAATCCTAGTTTTAAGAGTAGTTCCTTTAGTGAAGGGGACCTCATCCATGTGCTTTTATTACTTGCAAATCTAGCTTCACTTAATAATATTTAGCAAATACTTTTTTGCACTACATTCAATGACATTATCATAATCTCAGAATGTAAGTAATAAAAAACAAGAGGTTATCATTTTAATGAGTAATTGTTTAAGATATTTTGATAACAACCTATTTCAATTGTAAATTAGCTTTGTCTTATTTTTACAAAGCCTGAAATCATTTTAATTCATATCTCTGACATTCTCTTACTAGACTTTAAATAATATTTGGCATAATTGACTTTTTTACTCATCTAATAAATGTGTTATACATTACCCTATAGGTTATTCCATATTTTAAATGTCATGCCCTCTATGTTGGCAAAATGTATGGAAGCTATAAATTCTTTATATTGGTAACAACTTTGCATTTATCTAGAGTTGATGTTCCATTACTACATGAGTTGAATTTTTTTATTGTAGTTCTTTTAGCAAGAGATATGTCCACATTATTATTTTCTTGGTATACTAAGCTCCACTTTATGTTTAGCAAACTAGTTTCAGTACTTACATCATGCAATTTGCTAACTCCCATTGTATATTTTTTTGACCTTGGAATAGATTGAATAACACAATACAATCCACTAAAATGTTTAAATTGCTAATTTACAATTTGTTGCATAACTGAAGTGTCCTAATTATGGCAATTACCTTGACTTTAGGTGTTATTAGATTTATTTAAATATTAAAAAAACTAAACTCATTTCCTCTAAATTATTCCTAATAATTCTAAATACAATAGCACCTCAATTGACAAATAACTTCTCACCAATGATGTTTTACTAAATCAAGATTATTGATGTAACCACATAATTGCTACCATTATTTTTTCCTAAGTTCTTGCCAATTAATCTACGATTCCAAAAATCATTTCTTTGACATATTATTATCAAGTTTATTAGAAAAAAGCTTATTATGTGGAAAAAATTCTCTTTAATGTTACATATATAACATTTTTACTATTTGATTAAATTACTCATTGTTGTTAATTATGTTAGCTTTTCCAATATTCTATGATATTAATCTAGCAGTGTGATTATGACCTTTCTTTTAAAAAATTTATTACCTTTCTTGTAGCATGATGTAATTCATTTGATGATTTTATGTGTATCAGGCTGCATAATTGGTAAATTATTTTCAAAAGTAACCCATGCTTACTTATCTTCTTTATAATAAAAAATCATGGACAATTTAATCTTCATTTGGACATAGTTGGCACATTAAAGCAAGTTTGAAGTTTAGGTTCATTAGGTTATTTGGTAACGGCATATGTTTTTGAATATCATCCATGTTAACATTGGCATCTTTAAAGGGCATTTGGTGCTTCATAATTGCCATCTAAATTTTAGACTTGTCTTTTTTGATCTCAAATAAACCTAGGTAGAACGATAACAAAGCAACACATCACAAGTTAGAGACCATATAATAAATTCAATGACTTAGACCAATTTTCATTTTTTGAAATCAAAAGTTTCATTGTTTCCATGATAACCTATGATGTTGGATTTCATTCTTGATGCACCAATGGGATTGGTATTTTATTGACATGTGGTTAGACCCCAAAGTGTTGTTGGTGAGTATCTACTAATTAAGTTTTACATAAAATGTTTCATTATTTTCTTAATTTTCTAAATACCATGTCTAGTTTCCTCGAAAAAGAAATTAATTTTTTCCAAGTAGTCAAGTGATGCTTAAGATTTTCTTCATTGTCTACCCACAAAAGATAATTCATTCCTCTTTTAATCTATTATAAATCTACATTGGGAGTTTACTTTTCATTACAATATATATTGGAATTTAGTAAATGACATGCTTGATGAGAATGTGCCCACCCTTGATAGATAACAACTTCATTTTCCACCTAAGGAAATCTATTTTTAATGTTGTCAATAAAAATTTGAAAGTAATATACTTTCTTTTGACCAATATATAGTGTGTAGCACAAATAAGCCAAAGAAAGATTTATTTAATGCAATCCTAAGCCCTTAGAAATTTGATTTACTTGGTATATACTCTTTCTATTTCTATAGGTGTCAACACTTTTTATTTTTATATTTAAGAACGTTGTAGAGTTTTGGAGAAGTTGTAGAAGCTTACTATGATTAGCAGTACATTTCAGATGTTCTCTAATAATGATAATTATGTTGTTTGCATAAATAGGAGAGTGATAGATATAGATGTTCTATGTTGTCCATATAATATAATTTTTTTTAAAGAAAAAAATTTTATTAGGCCTTCTTTTGAAGAACTCCATGAATGAGATGAAAACAAAGGAAGATATAGATTCCCTTGATTAAGATTGTTTGAAAGTTGAAAAAATTTACTTGGTGATCCACTAATGGTTTTTGATATTCTTGTATTACTAAAATAATCAGTACCTTAATAAGATTGTTATTAACATTATACTTGGAAAGTGTCTTATAAAGAAATTTCCATGATTTGTGTAATTCACATTCCTAAAATCCAGCTTAACAATAAATTTTTCTATTTATTTTTATTCATAAGAGATTATACTAATTACAAAACATATAATTTCTTCTGTAGAATATCTCTACATTTATAAAACTAGTTTGCTATAGAGAAATCGACAATAAAAAACTTGTTATATTTAATCAACAATGATCATTGTGAATATTATTTTGATGATTTTTTGAAGGATATTTGGTCTAAAATCAACAAGGATTTTGAAGTTGTGAGACTTATGAATATATATAATGTTTGTGCCTAAAATCCCCTAGAGAATTAGAGATCTTAAAAAATTCTTTAGCTACATTAAACACAACATTTGAGATTAAATCAAAATAATTAGTGAAGAATTTTCCATTAAAATTATCTAGGCCCAAAGTGCTATCTAAATTCATATTAAAATTTATATCTTTATTTCCTCCATGGTGATATCTTGCATTATTTTATTGTTTGGTGATATCTTTATTTCCTTAAGTCTTCTTAAGTAATTTCATAATATATAGATCTGTTATGATTATTTTGTACCATATATGCTCTCAATAATATGACAATGTTTTTGTTAACAAATTTTAACTTAATGAAAATGGCATACACATAAAGAATATGATATTTCTACAACAATATTGTGACATTTTTTTCTTTAGTCCTCCATGCAATGAATGAAAAGAAATGAATCACACAAGTAGAACATTCTACTTTTTACTATTTCATATGAAAGTTATGCAAAAACACAACAAAATGCCTACTCCTATGCGGAAGATACAACTTACTAACAAGAAGGGGATTTTCATTGAATATTAAATGAAGAATCATATCAATATGACAAATTATATCATGTATGTTCTACTCAATTACATTTTAATCAAGACTTGGGATTCTCATAGAAAATAAAAATTTTACACAAATAAAAAAGAGTTTGTATAAACATATGTAGAAGAACTCAACTCTTAGAACAAAACCTTTTTAGCTAGTGTTGGGCCTTTTTTTTGAAAATTCTTTAAAAAAAATGATTTAGATTACTTTGATGATGAATATTTTCTTGATAAGTGCAGCACGATTTGTCAACCATCCTGGCCTAACATTTCATGTCAAGACCACCATGATCTAAAAAAAAGTCTCAATGCTAATAGATTATTTATTTCTTTTATTCCTCTGCTTGGTGTTGGCATCATTTTGATATAGTCACTCATTACAAAGGATTAGACAAATCTATCGACTATTAGTCTTTTTTATTTTTATAGCAATGAAATCCATTAATGTAGAACATTATATTTTACTTCATTGTAAGATGGTCTTTATCCAAATATGTGGCTTGGCACATACGATTTTGAAATGTATAGAATGTCTCCAATTTTTGCCGAGGTTGTTCAAATATGACAAAACATGAATATACTGGTCAAACTTATCCATTTAGGCACATTGTCTCAGTTGGAGCAATTGAATTCTTTAGTTAACATCATTATGACTTCACTAATATCTTCATAGAGTGTTTCCTATGATGATTCTGTTCATACAGTGATCCAATTCATTGTGTTCTTATGATTGTTTATATCATTTCAATGGATAAGTTTTGTGGAATTAACCAAAGTCACTATGGATACCTTTGTGTATTGCATTTATACAAACCATTATATTGAATGGGCCACACATGTACTTCAATGAGAAACTCCAAATCATTGAATGGTACCCAATTAGCTTACAAACATTAATGTAAATTAGCACATTGAAAGCTCAAGGATTCATCCCCTTTCTCACATTTCAACTTTTTCCTTTAGAGGACATCATTATAACACTAGAGCATTTCAACTCTTAAACTCTATCTATAATAATCTCCATATATAATAGTATTCATTTTTTTGAAAGAGAAGGTTGAGTAATGGTTTACACGACCTTGTTGTGTTGATAAAGTTGATTAAATGATTTCAGAGGATGTTAACCACTTATAAAAAATACAAATAAAATTTAAGGAAATCTTTATTAATGATATTTTGAAAATTATTATTTAATTTTAAAATAAATTAATTTTACATAAAATTTTGAAAAAATCAAAAATAATAAATTTGAAAATAATCAAAAACTACAACAACACTTTAGAAAGTTCAATTTAATTCCAAGCCAACACCACTCCAAATAACAGCCAAGCAAAAAAAAACCAATTAATATAGTCATTTCACAAAAAAAACAACCATCACAAAAATGAAATAAAATAAAAGGTCAATAATAGCCTTTCAAAGAAATAAAACTAGTAGAAGAAGAAAAATTCTAATGACACAAATAAAATTTGATGCTTGTAGTAATCTTATGTTTGACAAATTATTTAATAAAGAATAAATGTATTATACTTTGCTTGAATAAATTAAAAATAAAAGAATATGAGCTTTGTTGATTCAAGTAAAAAGGAGTGTTGGAGGTCAAAGACTAAAGGATACAATGAATGGAAATAATGGTGAGCGCCAAGAAATAAGACTTCAATTTTCTAGGTTAAAAAAAATTATAAACTTTTCACCAATCTTTTTATTTTAAAAAATGCACAAATTATAAAGAAATTACAACAACTAAAAGTAGTAAACCAACTTTCAAATTTGCTGATGTGGGTCGAACATCACAAATTTGATAGCAACAATTCAAATGTAGTCCTTTATGCAAAATAATGAGTTGCCTAGCTCAATAATGTTTATTAAAAGTCATTATGATCCAACAGACATCATTAAGAACTTTATAATCTAGAATGTATCATAATAAATGAGAGTTGAATGATTGCTTTAACATGGATCGTTAGGTAAAAAATGACATGATCGAATCAATGTAAATGATAACCACATGATTGACTTTAGCTTGGACCATTAGATTACATAAGTTTCATAATCAAATAAATAAATTTAAATTTTATGCAAATTAGAAAGGTGGAGGAAATCTAGACCATCCAATCATGAAAATAATGTGAATTAATGATTCAAAATAAATCTGTGGTTTAGAAAGAAGGATGAGTTTTTAAACATTTGATCATGAAAATAATATGATCAAACCATTAGAATTTGATCTACATGTTTTGGATAGGTAGATTAAATTTAAAATATTCAATTTACTGCTAGATATAATACCACACATACGTTCACATTTTCAAAGGGGTAAATGAAAAAAGAACTGGGAATTTTTGTCTGATAGTCCTTATTTTTAGATAAGATAGCTCTACATCATGGTTTATAAGAATGTATAAAATTAGTTAAACTTGTGGAAGCCCCCAAATTCATTTAGGAGATCACCACCCATTCTTACTTCTAAGTACATAACATGTTGAAGAGTGATTTTATGACCTGATATGGCAGCTTAAAAGATCAACAATGATTTCTTGCTAGATAATGTGATTCTCTTGATTTTTGTTATACTCAAGACTTTTATAGAAAAAAATTAAGCATGATTATGTAAGATCACTTAAGAGTTTGGATAAAAAAATTATTATATATATATATAATCATGTGTGTGTGTACAATTGAATCTCTTTATTAAGAAAAAGTAGTTACATTAATTATTTATTATCTGGCATGTTTATTTTTTTAATGGTTTAATTTCTCCTTATTAGGAAATGATGAACATTTCTATCCCCATGAGCTAATGGAGGATTAAAGAGGTTTTGATGATAGTACCCCAAATAACTAATGTTTAACAAAGTCATAAAGCATGAATATATTTAATCTAGATAAGTGATGAAGAGGAGCTTCAATAAGACATCAAGAACATTTGCAAGCATGATGTTATGTTGTTGACACCTAGCCACACCTAACAGTGGTGCTTAGTTTGATGATAAAAAACTTGATGTACTAATAACATATTTGGTTGAGTGAAATTTTAGAAGTTAAAGAGTTCATATGGTTTTTCAAGAAAGAAATTAAAGAAGAGGAGCGAACATCAAATATCATCAAGATCATCTTAATTGGAATAGTAAACATCAAGTGATACATTTACAATTTAATTTTATGTATTTTAATTTTATTTTTTATTACAATGATAAGGTTAACTTAACCATTCATGCAAGCTACAAAAATGAAATTAAAATTTTAATTATCTATATTAGAAAATATTTTTAATTTTTAATATCATTTATGTTCATATGTTGATCATCATAAGAATCATTTTTTCTATGTTTCAAAGTTATTATTTCAAAAATAATTAATTAAAGCTAAAAAAACTAAAAAAATAATTCTAATTGAATTAACTAACGTAAATAAATATAACAAATGCTTGGTCTAGGGCAATAATGCGGAACCTCTTCGCTACTATAATCAGAATGAGGCATCACTCTTGAACATGGATGGAAGTATATTAAATCAGGGCACAACACCTTATATTCATAATGCTATTAATCATGTCACTATTAACACATCTGACTAAATCCTAAAAAAATCCAAGGTAACTAAGACTTAAATTAGACTACTTCTAAAGAACATAAGATCTTCTATATTGACCAAAAAGAAGAGCAAGTACATCAAATTTGACTAAAATGTAACACTTTTTCTACAAAGCTAACCTTAATATTCAATGAATGATGTGAGCTGTCTGATCATGCAATTTTGTAATCAAATGGTTGCCAACTCATTTGCCTTTTTTAAGTGATAATTTCATCAGCAATTTGATCACTCAAATTTGTATTCTGTGGTTGATAATTAATCGGCAAGTTAAATTAAATCCAACTATGAAGTCATATTTTAGATTTAATGGTTCAGATGAAATCATAATTTGAAAACTGCTCTAGTTTATCCAAAACTATCACTTTATACAATTTTAACAATCTAATGTCCAACATGCTTCTTATCATGTGGCTCATTCAAAAATACTATTTAACTATTATTTATTAGCCATTTTAACTTTTGTTCAAAAAATATTATTTTTCTAATTAAAAACATCCTTTAAATCCTAACAGTCAATGGGTCAGTTTGGTAAGATTTATTACTCCATATGAAATGTTTATAAATAGGATAATTACTAAAAAAATAGATTGATGAAATATTTACAAGAATATAAAGAAAATGATTTAGTAATGATATTAAAGCCGTTGTAGCTACTGCTCATCGTCACCTCCATTTGTTGTGTGCTTTATTGAGTTTAGCTCTCATTTTCTAATTGATTAAATTAAAATACTTGTATCTTACTAAGCATTTCATTAAGTATAAGAACTAGTCTTCACAGATTCTTATTACTTGTTTCCTTTAATCTCCTTATAAATCCTTATTGTAAGGCATTTACGACATGTCTTTTTCTATTTAATTGATCTAGGGTATTAGCCTATCCTATTTTTTGTAAGACTTTATATAAGTGTTTTTTGATCCTTGGCTTTTCCATGGGTAAACATAGGTTTAATTTTAAGTAATACTGCCAAAAAATATCTTGTGCACACTTTAAAATTATTGCTAACTTTGGTTTTCATAATTTCCCTAAAAATTTATTATTAAATAAAACTTAATGTATTTTAAAAGAAAATTAAAATATGTATAAAATTAATTTTAAGGAATTTGTTCAAGCTTATTAAAAATACAATTATATATTTTTAAATTATTTTTATAAGAAACAAAATTTTTTTATAGTAATCATCATCTCTTTTGCTAAACCACACTTCACATGATGCAAGAAGCTCATTAGCTTAAGATTAATGCTAAAACCTCAAATGAATTGTAAGTAGTCAATTAAAAGAAAGGGGTAGGGGCATAGCAATGCATAAGGAAGCAAGTTGATATTTTAAATGAAGAGTTGATAACATAGAGGACATCTGACCAAACTTAAGGAATACACAAAGAAAATGAACAATTTTGAGAAAAACTTTTCATTTAATGATTTCTTAAATTGACAATTCATAGATATTGATTCGATTATTTTAGGCATTATTGATATTCAAATTTATAAAAATTTGTGCATTTTGACATGGCATTTCAAAAGAACATCAAACATAAAAATCTAAGTGATAATGAGGTAGTAACATTTCTGAAGTTCGATGTGAGCACATTGAAATTTGCAACATGATTCTAGGGTCCTTCCATTATTTTAGGCATTATGAGTGAATTTTCCTTGGGCACTTTGTTTTATGGTGAATCTAGATAAGTTTGACATCCTTGCTAAATATGACGATGCCAATGTCTTTGAAAAAAGGTCATGTCCGATGATGACTTTGCTTCCAAGAAGGATTCTTCCATCAAACTAACTCTAATAGGCTATGATTTCACATGGATGACCCAGCATGGAATTACTATGATTAACAATTCATAAAATTTGGCTACTTTGGATCTGCCATGATGGGATAGACTTGTGCTCTTAAGATTTTCACTAGATTTGCAAAACATTTGGTTTTAGATGTATAATATTTGGAAAATTATAGTCTTTCAAATGAGAAACTTAAAATGTTTCGCAATGTTTTGGCTCAATATTGAACTTTTGAGTGCTCTAGTGTGGATCTTATTGAAGAACCATCAAATCGACCTAGTCCACAAGTAGTACCTATTCATAATCATGTGAATAGTCAACAACCCATTAAAAGTAGATTCTACATAAATGAACTTGACAAGGCCTTTTGGGACACTAGCCTATGTATTGGTCAATCTTGTTAAAGATCTTCATTTAGATATTAGAATCTCTAGAAAGATTGGTGGCAATTAGGGATTTTAGAAAAAAAATTAAGTATTCAAAGCTTTTTCAAATACTATCTATGCAATTTCAAAATTTGATGTTCAATGGTCCAATATAAGAAAGAAAAAAGTTCTATAGTTATTTGTAGGAAATTGTGAAGATGAGAAAATTCCAATTACTTAAGTAGTAAGGAATGTGAAATGTCTAACTTTGTTAGCCATCATTGTAGACACCTAAGGGTTGGATAATGAAAGAAAATCAATGAGGCAAAGTAAGGGTTTAGAAATCGATATGGGTATGATAAAATCTTAACGTGCTTGAAACACTCTTGCCCCCATAATTGAAAGAAATAACTACTACAACTACATCATAGACCATTAAAACTTAATAAAAGAACCTAATTGTATAATGAATCATGTATTTTTTTCACTTTTACGATCAATTTTAATAAGAAATTGTAAAAAATTAAATCTAACTTTGAACAAAGGAAGGATGTATGACTTAAACAATCAGTGGAGAGTCAATCTTTCAAAAGCCTTAATAAGGATCTCCAATAAAAAGTATAGGCTCTTAAGCATTTTGAGATAGACTATAATGTCTTTCTAGTTGTTACCAGACACAAGTCAATAAGAAAAGCAATTAAATGGAATGTAAAAAATTGATTTGCAAGAAAAAGATGAAAATAAGCCTTTAGGAATCTCATAATGCAAATATCACATGTTGTAACTAATAACTTCTTCATTTTTCACATCAAAGTTGTAGTTAGATCTACAGTGTCTTGATTCCTTAATAACGTGATCAAAATGCAAAAAATTAAGTTAATTGTAATGTGGAAATCCTTTGCAAGTGATATACAAATGGACATTATTAAAGGATGCAAACTTTTCACTATTTCGAGGGCAACATTTCTAAGAAAATATGGGTGTTGTAGTTGCGGTACTTACATGCCAAATAATGAAAATGAAGAAAAATGCCTTGACATTGTTATAGTGCATGATATGTAAATGATGTGTTACCTATTGAATCATGATTGGTTCATAGAATTTCCTATCATAATAGTTCAACATACGAACAATATCTTATCAGAACACTCCCCATAACGATCATTTCCGCATCAATAATTAAATTTAATGCTAAACAACTTATATTCCGAAGAACTTGGATTGAACGTTTAGAATTCTATATAATGGTTGCTTAAAATTGGTTTTTTCCGATTGCTAAGATAGGAATGAGGGTGCAAGGTTACAAGCTAATGAGAGTTAAAGATCCATTCAAAGAATAAACTAAAACTTAATTTGGTAATGTGTTTAATAACATTGAATTATCAGAATAACATGTTATGAAGAAGGAAAACAAATTGAAAGAGTTATAAATGATTTATCAGGGTTGGAACTAGCAGAGCTTTGTATCAGTTAATCATGGTTACTAAAATAGAAGAGATGTATTAGAGCAAGATGATAGTTATTGTGTGACTCAAGAATGGTGATAAAGGCACTAATGTCTTCCACACAATGGTCAATAATAGGAAAAAAGATCTTACTACATAAAGAATTAAATATTCAAGTGGGAGTTATGTCTCAAAAGTGGATTCAATTACCAAATATGCCAAGGATTGCTTAACCTCTAACTAGTCCCTACTAAATAGGTGCTTTGCTTTTTATGCTTAGACCCACTAAATAATACAATGATGTTGATTCAGTAAGCTAACAAGGAGGAAATATAACAAATTATTTTTTGGATAGATACTTTAAGTTCTGGAGATTGGATGGGCTTAATGGTTTCATTTAAAAGCATTGTTAGACCATAATTCAACATGACATTTATGATGCTACCATTGTTTATCTTGTTGGTAGCCCATCACCTAAAGAATTCACTAGTGCTAATATAATCATCCTTCCAAAGAATTATTGTAGTACATATTTCAAAAATTTTAGAACAATTTGTTTCTATTTTCTTCTAAAAAACACTATCTTTAGTAGCTATCTTTCAATGTTTGTACTCATTATTATCTTGATGGAGCAATCAACTTTTACCAAGAGGAAATCACTAAAAATATCTTACTTGCATAAGAACTACTTAAAAATTTAAATCACATCCGAGCTAAACTTTAGGAAAGTATTCAGTAGTATATCTTAGGGTTTTGTTAAACACATACTATAAAAGTTTAACTTCAATAGTTAATTTATTAATCTAGCGATGAGTATTTATAATATAAGTTGTTTGTTAGTCATTATTAATGAGAAAAAATGATTCCTTCCAATTGTCTCATTGGCTAAACAAAGGTAACCCTTTATCCCCAATCCTTTTCCACATTGTACTTGAGTGCTAATAAGAGGGCTAAACGTTCTACATATGCAAGGAAAAGTGAATCACGTGGCCGCCCAAAGAGCTAGTCAACAAAACTTTCATTTATGCTTTGTAGATGGCTATATCCTCTTTTCAAAAGGTTACAAATAGTCCATTAAAACTATCATGTTATTTTTCTCTGAGCTCAAGAGCACATTAAGTTTGTAGATTAATGTATAAATTGATTTGTTTATTTGATTTAAAAGCATCAAACAAAAGCTTGATAACATCATCGAAGAACTCTTGGGATTCAAATGATGCTACCTTCCAATCCATTAACTTGAAAGAACATTATTTAAAGCTAAGAAATAGGTGGTTCACTTCCAATACTAGATTATTAATTTTGGTAAGAAGAAATTACTCTTAATGGGAGTTAGTAATTGTTAGTCATGTCCTCCAATTAATACCACGTTATACTCTAATGATACCTTATCTTTCTAACAAGATTATCAACATATTAGAAAGTGTGTCTAATAGTTTCCAATGGGGTAATAATGATTAGGTGAGTAAGCAACAATTGGTCAACTAGAATTAAATTAGGTTCCCTTAGGAAAACTATGGATAACTAGTTAAGAAATTGAAATATTTTAAGGATTCATGTAATGCAATGCTTTGGTAGAAGGTCTACACCTCAAAGACTATCTGGAATAGAAACATAAGTGGTAATTACTTCAATAAAAATTTTTATGGGCATGCTTCTAACTTGGAATGATATAGACAAAATCATTTTCACTAATTCCATACATGGAACCAAATAGACATGGATGGATACAATTCACTATCAATTACACATGATACAAGCTTATAAGCAATTCTCTTATTCATAAGTTAGAAAAAATAATGATGAGTACTTGGCAACCTTCCAAAAATTACTTACTAATGTGGAGGCACCTAAATAATTAATTTCAATTTGCTAACTACTTGAGAAATTGAGTTTTAAATTTATGAACAAATACCCTTTTCATACATATAGGTATTTGGAAATTCATGCTTTTATGGAGTGTCTTAGTTGCACAAACTTATGAAACCACTTTGCCCTAAAGTTTGGCTTTAAACACATCCAACATGATGCTTCTGTAATGGTGGAATTATAGTCACACTCATCAAGAATTTATATAGCGATTGCCTAGATCTTGGTAATACTTATCATGAAGTCAATACTTTATCAAATAAAGCTTTTGATGATTACTATTTGAAAGATGATTTTTATTTTTTGTATCCCAACATTACATGCCCCACACATCTTTTAGTGATTTTATTGTCTAACAAATACATACTAGAGGTCCCACTGGACATTTTGGTTGAGTTAAAAAAATAAGAGGTGTGATTGATTTATTTCATGGGCCAAGGTTACCCAAAAAAGTTGCTTCGATAGATTCTGAATGTAGAAGATTTGTCGCAACTAATTTAGGTAATTATAGTCAAGGTACATAACCAACATTACTTGTAGCTCAATCACCATGGATGCAAGTTTGGACATAGTATTAGGAGTTTTCAAAATAATTAGCAAAAAAAGATTCTATATTTATATTGAGAAGTTTTCTAAAATGGCTCAGTTTAGACATCAAGTACCTCCCATATTACGAAGTGATTTCATGATGAAATTGTCAAACTACATCTAAAATAATTATTTTAAATCATGATTTTTTGATTACTAGGCACTTTTGAAAAATATTTTGGTGCCTAAACCAATGAAAACTTAAGTTTTTATGGACTTACTATCCCAAAAATGGATAGGAAAATAGAAGTAGTCAATCGAAGTCTAGGCAATTTTTTTTGCACTCTAATAGTGGAACACATTGAAATTTAGAATCTTTTATGGCATTTTAATTATTTCAATTAAAATAATTCAATCAATATAGCAATAGGTTTGAGTCCTCAAAATCAACATCAGAGACCTATTGTTATTACATAAATATATTACTAAATAAATTAATTTAAATAACTAAATATATAAATAACTACAAAATGCTCATTGATAACTTAAAAAGTTTGTTGAAAGTGATTATATAATGATTTGTGTTAGGTTTGAGAGACTCTACTTTGAAGCCTTAAAATATTACATGCTTATAATACTAGACCACTTACAATTATACAAAGACTGAGTATCAATATTTGTATTTTGATTTACCTAAATATTATAAAATTATAGCTACCATTAATATTCAATAACTTGTATCTTATAAAAAACTATGCCTGATACCTAGTAAGTCATTTTATCCTTCACCATCTTTGCCATGTAAAATTATCCCATTAATACATTTAGCTACATCTTGTGAGCTTTGAGATTAAGTGAAGCCAGTCTTAGATGTTCAAGCAATCTTAACATTGAGTCATGAATAACAAATATTTTTGGTTGATTAAAAGGTCCATCAAGTCTTTGATGAACCACTCAATTATGCTACAAATAAATAGTAATGGTAAAATTCTGAGATGGAGATTCCTAGAAGGCCCATTAAACAACTTGATCAATTATCTAATGCTCAATCTAATGCCCAATAGATCATTCAAGGTTTAAATTTGAAAGACTGAAATAAGTTGATGATAAAATTCACATTCTATAAGATGACCATCAAACCATTTAATAGGAATTTTAAGTTCAATTTGATGGCATTTTTGAACATGGAATAAATCATCTAATGTATGAGAATGAAACTTTAGCTAAAGCTAGGATTTTATCAAAAGGTAATTTGAAATTAAAAATTGATAGTTTGTTGAATTTAGGAAATAAAAGTTCAAGGGAATGGATAAAGTAGGAGCAACATGTGTTAGCTTACAAACACATTAATTTGAATTGCACCAATGCCATTAAAACTCGAAGCCATGCCTGACAAGAATATCATTTCAATTAATCATCTTTGCCAAACATAAGGCTTGACTACAATTATATACTTTCCCTATCATTACCTCTGTCATTTTTTCTCTGTATATCCAAAAAAATTACATAATAAAATAAGTCATCATCGATGTTAGTTCCTGTGCATCACTCACTATCAGTAACTATCTTTAATCACCTAATCATCTACTACTCAAAATCACTGCTATCTAATTACCCAACATCACCTGCTTGCCCATCATCGCTAGGCCACCGGCTGCAGCCCAACAACCTAAATCTGCTAGCCACTCATTAGCTACTTGCGTTTAATAATCGTCGAATGCCGTCATCCATCTTCTTCATTGCGGGCATCCTAATCACATCATCATTGATGTTTGATCATCATATTTTATGATTGCATTCTTTCTCCAATGTCATAAAATTTTTTATAAATTTCTATATTTCGAATTAAGTATGATTGATCTACTTAGAGTTATTGTCATGGAATTTTAAAGATTTTTTATCAATTCTAAAGTGATTTAATTCAAAAATTATCTTTCTTTATATATTTTGCATTTAATATGGTTTATCTTTTAAGAATTATTGTCATGAAATTCTAAAGAACACTTTTAAATTCTCAAGTGTTATAACTCTAAAATTATCATTCTTTTTTTCATGCTTTTGATATTTTCCAAAAGTGTATTTTCTTTTTATTTTTGTCATGCATTAAGCTCTCTTTAAACTATAAGTAAGAGAGGCTCTCTCATTATAATGTAGTTATTGATGAAAAAAATTTCTCTTATTTGTGTGCTTCTATATTTGTGAGCAAAGAGTGTTTACCCAACTCTAGTTTGAGAGATTCTAGTATTATTTTTCTTTTAAGGGACAAGGATTGAATGTGAGAGAACTTCTACTAAAATAGCTAACCAAACAAATTCACTGTTTTGTCAACACCCATAAATCTTCACTTACTTTGTTACTCTTTTCACCTGATCGCCAAACTATCACCATCCTTAATAAGGCATGAGGTCCTAGACAACCAACTTGTTACCCTATTATCATCCCCACTAATCCAAACCTCCAAGACATCGTTCTTCACTAGACACTTTACAGGCTAACTCAAAAGGAAATATAGGACATTATAACAAAAAGTGCACTTTTTTATAACTTTATTTTCTAAATGGTAATCTAAAGTAAATATTGCTCTTTCATCTATTTGAGTACTCCAAAAGAAGTTTTTCTTAGTCTTTGATTTATTTGGGTGAAATTTGATGTGATAAAACTTCTTAGTAAAACTTCATAGTTAACTCATAATGTGTTGCCACATTCTCTACTTAATAATCTATGCTAGAAATTTAGACACTAATATATAAATAATTATAGAATACCTCACACACCACCTAATCCTAATTAGTGTATGGTAGCTTTTAATATTTTATAATAATTTATTAAGAATTTCTATATTATATGCTCAAAATTAGATCATTATAAAAGTCTAATTTATCTTATATCAACTTTCTTTTAGGGCTATGGTTTTCAACTTAATATTTAAAAATTTTATTTTCAAAAAAATTCTAATAATAATCTTTTTTCTTGAAAAAAATTCCCTTTACATAATGCTTCCACTAAATAACTCTTAATTCGTTTTGGACAAATTTTATCTTAGGAGACCCAATGATCATCATGTTTCCTAAGAACCATATAGTTCTATGTATGAGGTGGTTTAGTAAAAGTGACACCATGATCATCATGTTTTTTGAAAATACATGCTATTTAAGCTTTGGTAGTGTATAGTTGGGGTTACTTTGCATTTACAAATTATTTTAAATAAAACAAATACATCAAAAAAATGGATATCACTCATTATTCTTCTTTCTTGATATCCTTTCGTGTCAAACTTTATATGATCACAAGGCCTAGTAGGTCTTGTCAAATATCAAACTAAAGTTAAGAATCAAATAAAAACTAAAGATAAAACTTAATCCATGATTATATGCTAGAATTATTTTCATTTATAGCCTAATTAACCTAGATGGTTACACAAATTCTCTTAAACCAATAATGTGAATTAAAACTTAGAAGATAAAGAGATAATTAGGGATGAAGTACTGCACCTAATAATCTAGTAAAAAAATACTAAGAGACATAAAAAACATAGAAAACATGATGATCCTTCTGATGAATCTCACCAAGGTATTTATAAGACAAATCATAACCGTAGATGAAAAAATGAATTTTCAAATGAGTCAAAGACAAATGACGATCTAGATAGACTTGGTAAATAAGAAAGATTTAGGAGGCATCAAGAGAGAGAGAGCATATCATTAATATGAAACTAGATGCCCTAACCTTTAATGATAGTTCTGTTAGTAAGAGTTATATTGACTAATAGACTAGTATGGATGATTACTTCAATTAGTACCAAATAATTTAATATAAAAATATTAATTTATTCTGAGTAAACTCATTGATACTATACATAGATTTTGTAGACACTTAGAGTGGTAATATGTTAATAATTATGAGGAGATATCCTGGACTTGCTGAAACCTTAACATTAGTTTATTAAATAAGATTATTCTATTAATCTATAATATTGAAATGTTGGATAAATGGCAAAAACCTTTTAAGGTTGTAATTCTATTAAAAAGTAGCAAGTTTAAGGATTATAAACTTTGAAGTGATATAGATGAATCCAAACATCTAGTACTCTCTTATTTTAGGGTAGGTCTAAATATATATATATATATATATATATACATATATATATACATATATATATATACATATATATATATATACATATATATATATACATATATATATATACATATATATATACACATATATATATATACATTTATATATACACATATATATATCTACATATATATATACACATATATATATATATATATATATATATATATATATACACATATATATATATATATATATAGGTTGAGCTTAATTTGAAAAATGTTACTATCCTAGAGAATATTTATCATATAACTAGAAATATGAAAAAAAAAATTGAACAAGTTATTTTAAAATAGATGGCCTTCTAGTCCCTTTAAAGGCTCATACCAACAAACCCACTCATATTTGCACTTCATTTACCTCCTCTAACATAGTTTCTAAATCTCCTAAACCTATAGTATCATCAAGTTGTTTACACCCTTCTTCAAGTAAATCGATTATGTTCCAAATTACCCAATCTAGAATCTTCTATTTTAAGGGCCATAAAACCAGCATGTTGCCATCAACCATTGAAAGCGAGACATGGTTGCAAACTTATATAGTAATAATTAACAAGAAGAGTCAAAGGAAGAAGAAAATATAATATCTAATAAGTATGCTGTGCAAGAATTAGAAAATATGGAAAATTTAGTGGTTTTTAATTGTTAGGTGCACTCTTATAACCCTATAACTATAGGATGACTAAAGGTGCACCAACATCTTTAGCACTAGTATAAAAATTTTGGAATAATCATGTATGATGATCATAAATATTGGTAATTACATCAATGAAATAGACTACAAAGCAATAAGAGTTTCCCTATTGAAACACTAAAAGCTCTACTCTATCATGAATAGATGAACCTAAATACCTATTATGTAATGATGTTGTGTACCCTTTCAATTTGAAATATTTAGTGATGATAATTTTTTCAATATCATATTTATGCAAGTAAGTCTTCTTATCCTTGGAAGACCATGGGTTTTTTGTGGGATACAACTTCAAAGGGTAAGATTAATATGTGTTCTTTTATTTATGATGGAAAAGCCATGACATTATACCCTTCTCCACCTCATCAAAAATCCTAGTCACTTAAGCTTATTAAATCTAAAGAAATTTTAAGCCCATTAAAAAAAGGAAAGGACAATGAATTTGAGCTTGATTACACTTACTCAAGTTTAGAACACTATTGATCAAGGAAACTTAGTATGGCTTTTTATAATTAAGAACCTAGCCACCACCATACTAAACCTGCCACATATTTTATAGGGCTTTTTAAATGACTTTTTTGATTTTTTTTTGTACCTAAAACTCTACCACACATGCAATACATAAAAGCTAATGACCAATCTAGTTCCCAAAGTATGCCTATCCAATTGTCCTTATTATAGATTAAGCCAAGAGACTCATACTTTGTTAGCTCATCAGGTAGAAAACCAACTTAAAAAAATAATTATCCAAGAAAGTATTGGTTCCTGTGCTATCATTATACTTTTAGCAAGCCAAAAGGATGGAGCATAGAGGATATGTGTTGATAATCAAGCGATTAATCAAATAACAATAAAATATCAGTTTGTTATTTTCTATTTAGATGACCTATTAAATTAGAGGTTAAGTGCCACCATATTTTCTAAAATAAACTTAAAAAGTGTTTACGCTTAATAAACGATTATAATGAGAGAAAAATGAAAGGTATAATTTAAGACGAAAGTTAGTTAGTTTGAATAGTAAGTGATCTCATTTCAGTTATAACACACACTAAGTAAATTCATGAGATTGATGACTAGGTTTTAAAACATACTTAAGGTAATTTATCACATAGTATTTTGATGAAATTTTGGTCTTTAACTAGTCTATTTGCACAAATTATTTTGGACTCCATAAAAGAAATACTTATTTATCAATCTATATAAATGTGAATTCTTCATGACCAAGATTGCCTTCTTATTGTACTTAGTTTCTTCTAAAGGGTTATCTATTGACCATAACAAAATCAAGGTATTAATGAGTGGCCTACTAAAAAAGTAATTTATGACATTAAAGGCATTCACACTCTTGCCACTTTCTGTCGATGACTTTCAAGCGTTTAGTACTGTTGTCACATTGATTACTAAATGTTTTAAGTATGCTAAACTTAGTTTGATAAAATCTGTAGATCTAACTTTTAAAAAGTTAAAAGAAATTATAACTATGGCACCCATTCCAACACCACTTGTATTTTTTACTACATTTGAGGTTGTATGCAATGGACCAGAAGTAGGGATAAGTTTCTCCGTTGCCAAGATAAGTATATCATTGTCAGAGATTTTTCATAAAAAAAGAGATTTAAAATAAAAAATATGGTGCTTAGCTCTTAACAAAGAACAATTTGAAAAGCTAGTTTCAAAAAATCTATTTTCTTATAAGTAGTTACCAAAGCTTGGTCAAAGATATTGCCAAATAGGTTTCTAAAAAGTTGTTGTTTTGGTCCAAAGTTTCCATGGTCCAGATAGTTGCAAAAATATCTTTGTAAAAAGTTTCACTTTCGTTTTTTTGTTAGCTAGGTTAACATGGGTCAACAAAATATATTTGGGTTTTGTTGATTAAACAAGTGAATTACATCCTCATTGATGGTTTTGCAGGTCAGATCCAAGTAGGTGTGTTGTGGATGTAGTAGTCGGATGATTGTGGTTTCGATGATGTCTTGGTCAAATTTGAGTTGATATGTCGCGGACAAAGTTACTAGGTCATTGTGACATCAATATTGTCACGAATCATATTAGGTTCAGTCTGTAATAGAGTGCGATGGCAGGTAAGCATATTATTGGTAGAATCAGTTTCGTTTGGAGGACCCACAAATTGTGCGACTTTTAAGTTGCTCCTTATGTTGGGTAAGCAAAAAGTAGCTAATCTAGGAGTGTTTGTGAGACATATGAGCTTGTAATCTAGATTAGAATTTGAAGACCTGTTCACTGTTCTGTTTTAGGAAAATATGGTGCATTTATCCTATTAAGTCTAGTCAAGTCATCAGTGAGTAACAAACGAAGACATTGATGAAAATGGGCCCTTTTTGCCATTTTTGCATGGTTTCTAATCCTGTAATATAATTTTAAGTAATATCTTGATTCCACATATAAAGAAACGATACAATGATTCCCCAAAAGTGTCAACACATGTTTGATTTTTTTTTTTGGGCATAAAAAATGCTAACTAATGACCATACTAAGAATCTATTAAAGAATGTCTGCAGTGATTATCCCTCAACAACTCTAACTCTTAAGAAAATGTGTGTGCAATGTTCTAAAGATCTTACTTTGCATTTTTTAAAAGTTTAGTAGATTGTTTATTATAACAACCATTGGTCCCCAATAATTCAACTTGTAGTAGCATTAGCAATCATATTCTTGGCAAGTGAAATAATAAAAGAATATTGGTAGTATTGAAAAAATAGCAACAACATTTTGATTGGATTTGTTTCTGCCCAAGTTAACGATTGCATGACAAGTTGAGAAAGCATCACGTCATTTTGAAAAGGTAAATGCACAACCTCACCTTGGCAATTTTTCTCCTTGAGCTAGTGCACAACCACATTTATTTTTTGCTAGTTGGAACATATTTTAAGTTGTTCTCTTACAATGCTAAATTCAAAATTTCTTGAGACTTTGTGGGTTGGACTCAACCACATAAAAATGGCTACTTTTGTAACTAAAGCCCAATCAAGCTATAATCCTAAAACAAAATTCCCTTTACTTGAGCAAAATGCATTAGATCCTATAACATGTGTGTCATGTGTAGAACATATGAAAAATAAAAAAAACATTCCCACAAACTTTGTTGATGCATGAGGCTGATGAGGAAATTAAGTACTAAAAAACAGTAAATAAGTATTTTCATGATTTTGAAGTTGGGAAGGGTTTTAAAATAGTTAAATGTGACAAAATGTAATTTAATGAAGGAGTTGTAGTATTTGATTGCATTACGAATGTAATGCAGCACCAATTCAAAAGTTTTTATTTAACTCCACTTATAAAAACTTTAAAAAAGTTTTGCTTCTTTAGAATAATTTTAATCCCTTCCAATTGCGAAGTTACCATTAAAAATTTTGTATATTGGCTTAGAACTAACTTAAGAATGTCTACAAATGTTTACTAGTGGCTATGCAAATTTATTGTCTACCTAAATGTTCATGATTTACGGATGAAGTTTTTGTAAGGATTTCTAATATGCTCACCATATGGCAAATGTTGCTAGTTTAGTAGAAGCCTGACTTGGTTGACTATTATTTAATGAAGGCTTTGTGTTTGTAATAGACTCATTTGAAATCATTCTTTGATTTATTTATTTTTTTTATTTATTTTCATTATTGTTTTTTCAATAATAGAGTGTTTACAAATCCTAGGTAGGATTTCAAATTATCAAAATAATTTCTATATAGCAAAAATCATCTATGTTAATAATACAAAAATCCACAATTCCCATCGTGTTATATAGCAAGTTTAGTCCTTTGAATAGTTGTAATAAGGGTTGTGTCAAATGTAGAAGTTCTCAATACAAGGTCATTCTCTTACATTTTTTATTGTGAATTGTATCAATTATCCATTAATAGGATTGACCTTCTTTATCTCTTTGGAAACTTTATGTTGTATGGATTTTTTGCCTTTAAAGTTTTACTTTGAAATGTAAACTGTAATTTGCTCATTTTCTTGATCCGTCTAGTCGTATTCTTGATGATAGGGGTCATAAGTCATGCATAATTATTGAACTTAATGCAAGAGGACAAAATCCTTCACACTTTGCTTTGTCTCATAGCATTGGGATAAAAGTCTACAAATTTTCTTCTTATATGAAGAAATACAAGATTTAGGTAAATAATTTGGAAATAAATTGCCTAAAATCACTATTTTGTACTAAAAGGAGAAGAAGAAGCAAAAGAAACATAAAAGGAAAGTAACATCACGTACACTTCAATTGAGCTTGTTGATGGAAGGTGCAAAGTCTAATTCATATCTTGGTGATATCTCACATGTTGAATATGTTGATGATTTATCTATATGCATTAATTAATTAACAAATGAACATATGAAGCGAATCATTATTATGCGAGTTTAGCAATGAAAAGAAAGCATGAACAACATATTCATGTGTTACAAGAGGCACCAAATTTTGAAGTAATGAATTACTTTTTGAGGGCGCATAGTCACATAACTATTTTCTAAATGACTTATAAAACAAGAAGTTTTACTATTGAAACAATTATTTCTAAGTAATACTTAAATTGATGCCTTTAATTGTTTGATTATTTCGTTAAGAAAAGAAAATTTAGATGTCAAAGAAAAAATTATTATCTTAGTTGCGTTGCAAAGAGAACTTATTAAATGGAAGGTAAATTTTGTAAATATCCCTTAACATGTTTCTTCATGCAAACAAGTTATTCAAATGTGAATTTTAGTGGACACATTAAGACTATTAGTAGTCCATCTCATTTGTGTATGACTTCTACCCTTTCTTTCAATTGAATTTGGAACAATCACTTGGCTTGGAACACAATGAAGCACCTACTAATTCTTTTATTTATACTTCACACTAAATAACATAAATGACAAGGCTCTTTGAAGGTAGAGTGTGGCTTGATGTGGAGTTAGAAAGGAGTTGCCAAACAAAATTAGAATTTCTACAAAAGGTTCTCCAAAAAATGGCTTTTGTTAGAAAATCTAGTATGGTAACATACATAAATTTGACAAAGGATGCCAAAAACATAGGCATGAACTAACTAAAGGCAACCATTAAAAATAATTAGAAAAATGTTTTAGGATCACCTTGTTGTTTATATGGAGGAATAGGTTCATGTAACTAACGAACAAAATATCAAAGAAGGAGTCAACAAAAATAACCAACAATAAGAAAAATTGAAACCACCAAAATTCTTAGTTTAGTTATTAACTCTTTGGTAAAAAGAGTGATTATGGTTGTTCAACCAAAAGTCTTAACAAAAATAAAAATAGTTGAGCACATTCCTAATGTTAATGAAAGATAATTGATATATACAATGAGAGTGCAACTATCTGACAAGCCAATTATTGGATGATTATAATTCCTTAAAAAAATTATAAAAAATTAGAAGGACAATGATTAAGTTTTTTATTCAAACAATTCATAGAACAAAAATTAGCATTGATATGATAATTTAGATCTTAAGATTTTTAGCAAAAAACCCTTTGGTGATAAACAACCTATATGTTTGATATTCAAACTAAGTTTAATACAATGAAATATCAAAGGATGAGAAAAAAGTTAGAGAAGATTCATGAAAAACAAATAGGCCTAAAAAGTATTAGAGAATGCTTTCAGTTATCAAAATTGTAAATAATGTTGGTCTTAATGAATAATTTTTTATTTTGTAATATTTAAGGTGCTATTAATAAGGGCTTCGCCAGGTGATTAATTAATTTATTAAAATATATATTATTAAATAAGTTGTGTTGTTGAAACACATGTCTTATAAGGATAAGATGTAAAACTTTGCTATTAAACTCAATTTTTGGCATTGTTATTACAATCAATAAGAAAAGATATAGATTCTTTGGAAGGACTGCAACTATAATGTTGACATTAATGAAAAGTAGTTCATCCATATCAATATGAAGCATTAAGGCTAGGTTTCTAATGCTAGCTACACTTACACCTAAGATAAAAGCATGGTATCTAAAAAAAATCTATTATGGGCAAGCCATTTCACATTTTCAACAACATTACAAATCCAAGGATGGTGAGTTAGTATTTTAATAGAATCATATCTTTAGATGTTTACAGTGGCCTATCAACCCCTAAACTAAAACAAATGTAAGAGTTTTTTAATTGCATAATTTTATGTCATCTTAAGCAGTAGTCAGTTTTTTAGTTATTCCTTTATATAGGAAGGAAAATGTAATAAAATATGGAGGAGATCACGACTGCCACTGCCATGGAGCCAGTTTGGTTTTTTCTTGTGCTTTTGTATTAGTGTGCTCGTTATTGTGAAATAGGCAAAATTGATTTCAACTTCTATAATGCATCACCTTGTAAGAATTTTATTAAGACATGGGCCTCTTCTACTAAATGTCATCAAAATCCATCCTTTATTTCCCAAACAATTTAAATTTTATAACATGTTTTTGGATCAATATACATTTTCTTAAGCAATGGAGAATAATTGGAATTGTTCTTTAAACTAATTTAGGAAGAAGGCCTTACCTTTAAAATAAATTTGACATAAAATATGCCTTAAAGATTAAAAAATCAATATTTAAAAAAATCTTTGATCTTATGAAATTACATAAAGATGTTGTGAGTCACAAATATGTAATTCTTCAATGAAAATGATAAGTGAAACGAGTTGTATCTTGTTAATTCTTATTATTCACAAGATTTTGAAAGAGTGGAATTTCATAGGAAATATAAAGAAGGAATTAGATGGCTAATAGAAGGAGAAAGAAATACAACATTCTTTTTGTACAATAGTGATGAGGTGAAGAAAAAAACAGATATGTCAAAATAATGATAGTTGTAATCAACTACTTACAAAGTCTATTTAAGTTTTCTTAAGTAATTGAAGGTGAAAATATTTTTAACTACATCCTTTCTTTATTAACTAAAGCAATCAAACAATAGAATAGTGCAAGATGTCACCAAGAAGGAAATAAAGAGATAAATTTTAATATGAATTTAGGTGGCACTTTGGGCCCAGATGATTTTAATGCAAACTTTTTTACTAATTATTTGTATTTAATTTCACATTTTGTGCTGAATGTAGCTAATGAATTTTTATGGTATCTCCAATTGTTTGTAGGATTTTAGGTCCAAACATTATATATATTCCTAAATCTCATAACCAAGAAATCTTTATTTATTTTAGACCAAATATTCTTTAAAAATCATGATAATTATATTCACAAAGCTCATTGTTTATTAAATATAACAAATTTTTAATAGGTTGATTTCTCTAAAGCAAACAAATTTTATAAATGTAAATATATTGTGTAGAAAATATTATTGTTTCAGTAATTAGTATATTCTATTAACAATAAAAATAAAGTGGCAATTTTATCATTAAGTTGGATTTTGGGAAAGTGAATTATAACATTTCATCGAAATTTTTTTGTAAGACACTTACCAACTACAATGATAATAAGAAGCTTATTAAGGTGCTCAGAAATTGCCTTTGTAATACATGGATATCAATTATCATTATTGGATCACCAAGTATCTTTTTTCAACCTTCAATCTATTTCAATCAAGGTAGTCCTCCACCTTCCTTTCTTTTCATCTCATTCATGAAGTTCTTCAAAAGAAGCACTAATAATGTTTTTCCTTAAAAAATGATATTATATGGACAACATAAAACATCTATATCTATCACTTTCCTAGCTTATGCAAACACATAATTATCATTACTAGAGGACATCTAAGAACTATTATTAATCTTAGTAAATTTTTATTACTCTTCAAACACTCTACAAAGTTCTTAAATATTAAAATTAAAAGTGTCAACATTTGTTGAAACAAAAAGAGTATATGTTGGGTAAATCAAATTTGCAAAGGGCCAAGATGACGTTAAATAAATCTTCCTTTGGCTTATTTGTGCTACAGACTATATGTATGTTAGAAGAAAGTAGCTTACTTCCAAATTTTAACAAATAAAATTAAAAATAAATTTCATTAAGTGGAAAAAGAAGTTTTTATCTATCAAAGGTGGACACATTCTCATCAAGCATGCCATTTCTTCAATTCCATTATATACTGTAATGATAGCTAAACTCCAAACATAGTTTTATAATAAATTAAAAGAGGATTGAATAAGTTAATTTGAAGATAATCAATAACAATAGTTTGTTGTGTAACTACATGTCAACAAAATACAAATCCTTAGATGCATCAAAAATGAAATCCAACACATGGGCTAACATGCAAAGGATGAAACATTTCATTAAAAAGAAGGCAAATTGGTGTCACTCAATTTATTTGTTATATATTTTCTCTTACTTGGGATGTGTAGTTTAGCTGTCATTCTACCAAGGCTTGTTTGAGATAAAAAAAGCTAGGTCTAAAATGTAGACTACACTTATGAAGCACCACCTTTTAAAGATGTTAATGTTAACATGGATGATATTCAATAAGTTATGCCATTACCAAATAACCTAATGAACCTAGACTTTCAACTTTCTTGAATGCACCAACAATGTCAAAATGAAGACTCAATAAATCATGTTTTCTTTTATTATAAAGTTGCTAAATAAGCTTTGTTTTCTATTGAAAATAATTTACACATTATGCAACCTGATACCTATAAAATCTTGAAATGGATTACATCATGTGACAAGAAAGGTACTATGATATTTGTAATAGAGAGGGCATAATCACACTACCTTCTTTAATAGAGGGATTATCTTAATTAAATTTATAAATAATAATTTTATTACCCTTTTTAGACCCATTTCAGTGAACTTTTATGAAGCCATTCAAGTTCAAGAAACTCAAACATATCGTATCACTATTAAGTTTTGAAATTAAAAACATAATACTTTGTGTGATGGATTTATGTGGCTACAATTACATTATATTTTTAAAGAACTTAGTTATGCTAAGTAAGTGCTTGGCATTTTTGTCATGAAAGTTTTATCACTAAAAATATCTATTTTATTATTCGATACTTCATCTTTACATTTCATCAATGACAAGTTCAATTGCGAAGTTTTGAATTTCTTTAATACAAATACAAATCTAAAGAACTTTTTAAAATTTATCCACTTAAGTTAACTCTAAGTGAATCTATTTAACATAAGAATAATGACCTAATTCTAATTCTTAATATAATAATAAAACTTTTAAACATTACCTTTCTGAAACATATATGCTTATGTTTATCTACCTTAAGTTTAATCTAACTGAAGAATCTAAAGAGAAATATGGTGAATTTGTGTTACTCTAAAAAATGGCCTTGCCAATGAGTTCAAATATGACACTGAGCATAATGTTTATTTGCCTACTTTTATGAATTTATTTTGATAAAGCAATTAGGCACATCATCAAAATAAAAGTTAAACTCAATGAAATGTTCTAAGAGTATAAATACATAAAGTATGAAATTTTTAGTAGGATTAACAAATATAAGAAAACTTGTACTACAAGATTAATAATGATCATTTCTTAGTTTTTTTAATTTGTAATATTTATTCTTTTTCAATGGTTTATGCATAAGGAATTTTTTTGATACATGAGGGTTATCATTTTGATACAAGGGTTCTTATTATCAACATGTTAAAAACCTTTATGAATGAAAATATAAAATTTCTACTATAATATTTGATTTCTCAATCATTGAAATTTTGTGTACAAGCAAGCAATTAGAGAGGACCACAAAGATTGTCCATCCTTCCTTTTCTTTTATGCTTTATTTAAAAATGATATGTTTTATTATTTTTGTTATTTTTCATTTATACTTTTTTATTATTATTTTTTTCATTATCTATGAAATATTTTATGACAAATTGTAGTCAATATTTTGATGATTTTCAAATACTTTGTAGTGTATATTATTTTAATTTTTTGATGTTAAAAAAACTTTAGTTTGACTTTTGTTTGGTAAAATGTATTTTCTTGTCACTTATTATTGATATTGTGCTTTGAATATATTTGTAATATTATTTTTTTTATGTTTTCAATTTATTTATTTTATTTAATTTTTTTCTTATTTAATTTTGGCTTTTTGTTTTTATTCTAATGATATGTAAATTATTTTTTATATGTTTTACAATTTGAATGCTATATATGTTTAATAAATTAGATACATTTTTTATTTTTACTATTATATTTTTTCATAACATATAAAACAATTTCTTTTTCTAGTGTTATGTAAACTATTTTTTGTCATTTCCTTCACAATGTTGATTTATTGGATGTTTCAATATAACAATAATTATTTTTTCTTTGCCTAAAAAATCCACTTTTATGGGCACATTCATAGACATACCTAACTGGTAAAAAAAAATATAAGACATATATGGAAATAGATCAAATGCTAGAAGGTTGCAAATTAAATATCATAGTATAAATAAAAAATAAATACCATTTAAATAAAAATATTGTAAGAAAAGAAAACGTTAAATTTCCATAAAATAAGTGTACTATAACCTTGAAACTGCATGTATAATATATTCAAAATGATTTAGGTAATTAAATCAAGGCAAATTTCTCAATACAAAAAAAAAATAAAAGACATACTAAATAATAAAACCATTAAAAATGGCATAAATAATAATCGCCAAATGCATTAGAAATGAACACAAATTCCTCTAGTGATGTAATGGTTCGAAAGTTCTTAATGTAAGAATTTTGAGACAATTAAAAGATCTAAGGTTGTTGAAAGAATTTAATATTTAAAAGTTTAATCATTATGTTTAATATATCACGTAGTTTCAACAAAAATTCAATATAGAATAAACCAACATATATAAAATAAAACAAAATAACTAGCGAAATACTAATAAATAATTAAATGATACAAAACTTTAGGCGAAATGGTTAATAGAAATTTCTAGAAAGACTTAAAATAAGTCAATAAAATGTGATGCAAATAGTTTAACTAATTACAATTTAATTTCTTATTTATTATTTAAGAAGAATATAAAAATTCTTAGCATATAATTTCTGTGTTCGATTCAACATTGACATTTTGTCAATAAAATAAATATTAAAAATATGGCTTTATAAAATTAATATTTAAATTAGTTTATGGTAATTTCTAATATATAAAAATGCTAGAAATATAAAATATTTATTAATATATTGTAAAACACAAATTTTTCTTTACATATAAAAATCAAATATTAGAAAATTACAAGTCATCATAAAGATTTTTTACTAGTGCATGTGTCATAGATGGAATTTTAATAATAAGAAAGTCATACATGTTAAGCAATTTGACACTTGAAAAATAATAATTTAAATGTACAATTTCAAAATCTTATAAAACTATAAAAACTTATAAAGAGATATATCATAAACCTTAGGAAATACTATAAGTAAATATAATATTGAAAAAATATTTTTTAAATAAAAACATTAACAAAATAAAAAAAAATAGATAATTCATTAAAAATAATTGAATTTTTGAAATTATTTTCATAATTTTTCAAATAAAAATATTTAAAAAAAAACATTTGATATTAAATATATAAATAAAAAAGTTCTAATTATTTAAAACGTTTAGAATTTGTGATCCAAGCAAAACAATTTAAGAAATAAAATATGTGTATAAAAATACTATAACATAAATTAAATAATTCAAAGCTATGTCAAATCATGTCTTTTAAAACAAAAATATAATAGAAGTTAAAAGTATGTCGATTATCAGGACAACATAATATTGAAAGAATTTGCATTATATGAAAAAATTTAAAAAACAAAATTATTTTATATATTAATAAGATATTTAATAAGAATAATATTTCAACAAGGTGTTTTCATAATACTATAGTATAATAAATAGGCTATTACTATTTTAATTAATTAAATATTTTAATTTTTTTGTAATTTAAAGAGTAGTTGGCTAAATAAAACATGATAAGTTTAAATAGAAAAACACTAAAACCAGACACATCATACTTATATAAGTATTTGTAAAATATTCATATATTTACATGATGCATTATAATGTTGCACAATAATGTTAAAAAATCTTGTTGTTGAAATTAAAAGATAATAAGCTTAAAAATATATAAAAATATTACCAACTATTTATAACTTAATTATCAAAGCTATCCTAAAAAATTGAACAAAAGTTAAACATTAAAAAAATTAATTTAGGGTAAAATTGTTTAAAAAAACAATATATAAAAACTAAATAATTAGTGTAAGTACGTAACAAATAGTTACAACCAACTCATATGTAATGAAGGTTAAGGAAGACTAAAGTCCTTAAAAATTAGAAAATATAAAATGTTGTCAGGACAATTAAAATTTTAAAATATATGAAAATAATTCAAAAAGATATCCCATAAAAATAACTATTGGTAATTTTCTTATGAACAAAGAGAACTCAATACCTTTAACATTTATTATGAAATAACTCAATAATATTATGCCAATAATTATTGCATCAAATTATGATGACCATACAAAAAAATGAGAGAGAAAATCATGCAAAATTTCAAATAAAAAATCATAGATGTTATAATATAATTTCAATATGCTTGTGCAAATGCAAAATATAAATTAATGAACAAAAATTTAAATTTAAATTTTTAAACAAATAAATTATTTTGAAAATCCATAAAACTTGCATTACATATTAAAATAATTCATTTAGTAAAACAATTATGATAGTGTATTTCTGGAAAAACTTTTAAAAAGTAATTACAATTGCTAACTTAATGAAGTATTCGAAATCTTAGTTCATATTGCAAACATTTTAACTAAATGCTATAATAATAATTCAGACATAACAAATGAACAAACATGTATGCTATAGTATGCAAATGCATAAATGTTAAAAATATTAACATAGTAAAATATTTTGAGAGGTTAAAGTTTCAAGCACATTACTCAATAAAACATTTTGTGCAAAAATATGTTAAAATTAATAATTCTAGCTAAAGTAAATATTTATTGAAAAAATTATTAATTAAAAAAAATATTTTTATTATTGAAATAATTGATTAGTACATATCAAAAACAAATATCTAACAATAACTAATAGTTATAGCAAAATTTAAAAAATCATGTAAATGATTTAATGACTTCTTTGACATGTTTTTACTGTATTTCTACATGACATCAACAAAACTTTTTTTAGTAATATATGCTTGATAAAACTTGTAAAAATGATATGATAAGAGAATTAGTAAAACAAGATAAAGGAAATCATTAAAGAAAAAAATTATACTATAAAAAAGATGATTACCACATAGAATAAGATTAATGATTGTTAAAAATGGATAAAAGGTTTACAAATTATTAAATTGTTATCGCAATAAAATATTAAAAATATTAAAATCAATTTCTAAAAAATAGAAAATTAATTATCTAAAAATACAAAAGAATAGAAACATTCTATGTCAAAATAAAATGTAATTAATTAAAAAAATAAAAGAATAAAAACAAAATAAAAATAATAACCTTTAATATTGAATAACATATTGATAGTAAATTTCTATGATATCAATTGATCAAATATTCATATGTATTTAAAATGTATTTCACAAAGAATAAAAACATTACAATGGAAACAAATCTTAAAATTATTCCACGATTTTAATTAGACAACACTTTTAAATTTTTAAGAATACAGGATCTCTTAATTAAAATTAAAAGTGAAATAAATAGTTTAAAAAATAAATTCATGGAATAGCTGCAAATCTAGGCTTTTTTGAGACTTATGCATAATTAACCTATTAAAAATATAAATTATTCAAGGAATATAAATTAGTTATTATCATAATTTCTTTAAAATTTTCAAAACTATATAAGAAAAATTAGAAATAAAATTGTTTATAATAATAAGAAAATCTACTTTAACCTAAAATAAAATATCATAACACCACTAATATATAGCAAATTACGTCGATTAAAAATTCTTAGCTATGAATATATTAAAAAAATGGGTTCAATTAGACAAAAGAATTAAAAACACTAGACTTTAAAATTGCTTTTTAATCTTCTTGCAACATTGAAATGCAATGCTATTTATTTTTAAAATCTATATAAGAATTCTTGATTTGATAATAAAATTTCTAAAGTTAGAATAATGCGATAAAATAATTTCATAACATAAAAAAATTTTTTGGTTTGATTGTATAATTCAACATAATAATCATTTGGTTTGATATCCATTTATAGTCAATATTGTTGGCGTGAAAGCATGTTAGTATACCATATGAATTCAATGAATTTCCTATGGTATGTAAAAGCAAGTTGATCATAGAGTCTAATAAAATTTCATTGTACCATACACTATTTATTATTTTACTTAAGTATACAAGAATAAGATAATTGCATGGTCTAAAGTAACATTTGTATATTGTATTATTTTTTTTGTTTGACTTAATTCGGGTGAGAACCTAACAAATATACAATTCATAATGTTCATTATACCATTTCATATTATATGATGGATATATACAACATTTTCAAAAGTTTAATTTTTAATTTGAACTATAAGGTGTAAGTTAACTATATCAATTGATTTGTTTGAGTTTTCCTTATACTTTTTTATGGAATGGTTTTCCTCTAATTGAAATGTTTGATCATATTGTTTTAATCTTTATTAGTAATTGTTCCATCTATTTTTCCTAAATCAACTTGTTAGCTCAGATCAAATAGTAAAGTATTAAAATTGTCATATTTTTTTATTGCTAATCTTATTGTATAAAATATAATCATGTGGTGCATTTAGTCATCCAAAAGTTTTCATTTCAAATTTGAAAAATCATGCAAGTGTAGTTGAGCCACAAGTTTCTTTAATTTACACCGTAAGGAAAATGTTTTACTAAAAAGGAACCCTTTTTTTTCTTGATCATACAATTCTCTTTTCCATTATTATTTCACAAATTTTTACATCCACATATTTAATCAATTGAAATGTTTTCCAACATTAATGTCCTTCCAATGTTGGTCACCATCGTACCTAGAAGCGAAGCTTGATGATCAGTGACTATGCTATTAAAATTTTTTTTTATTTTCAAAATATTTTAGATAAGTTACATTCTAAGTTTATCTTAAAGTAATTAAATGTAGTGCAAGAAAGCATTTGCTTAATATTATCAAGTGAAGCTAGATTTACAAGAAATAAAAGTGCATGGTTGTGGTCCCCTTCACCCAAGGAACCTCTCTTAAAAACAAGATTAATGTGTCCTAATGTTTTCATCCTAAAAAAGTCTTCTAATCCTATTGAATAAGTATTTCTTAAGCAGCTTCATTAAGATGCCAACTAGTTGCATGTTGTTAACAACAAATTTAATGTCTATCACATTTCATTCTTTATGCAGCCTAATGAAATGCTGTCTAACATCACTTTGTTTATTCTTAGAGTAGTAGATAAGGTTTTGAGTTAGGCAAACAACACACATATTGTCATATTTTATTTGGTTTTTTTGCAAATGTAATCCCATATCTTTTAGTCTCCATTTTAAACTAAAAATTTTTTCTAAAAATCCTCCCAATACTATATATTATGGTTCATTGGTTGCAAGAAATAGTTCAATGTTTTTCCAATAGATCATAAGTTTGAGATGTGTCGAAAAAATGACTAAATACCTACACTGCTTTTCTTATGTACTTTTGAACCAACATAATCTTTATAGCTTTATTTTATGATGTATTGATGTAACTCAAATTTGCGATATGAAAACACTAATACCTTTGTGCCAAGAAATTACTAAAAGTTTCATTTTTTTTTTCTAAATCGAAGAATAGATTAAAAAAGTCCCACACTAAAAACTTTCTTGGGTCTTTTTGTAGTTAATTAAAGAATATTTCATCCCTTGGTATACCTTGAATCTATTTGTTTTCCTTTCTTGTCTTTGTTTAACACTTTGTTGTAGGCTCTTCAAAATAGAAATAGGTTTTATGTTCTCAAGATCAAGTATTTATAACATCTCATTTATATAATTTATTTATGATGCAGTGATACCTTTCTCATATTGTTTAACTTATTATATGAGAAAATGGGTCTCTTCACCAATTATATTAATCTGAAACCCTACACCTAGAAGCTTACTAAATCATTCACAAAGGTAAGTTTGGCTAATCCAAGATTGATATCATCTACATAACATTGGATTAGAAGTTCATTAGTGTAGTTGTTGATGAAAAATTGAATCTAAATATCCATGTTGAATTAACATTTGAGTAGAGATCTACTAAGTTTATCAATGACATGATTTTTGCTGATGTCACAAATAATAAAAGTATTTAATTAGCTTTTAAACATTATTTTGATGAGGACAATGTTGACAGTAACCCAGTTATTCTACATACACTTCCACCAAAATAATAACATTTATGGATGTGCTCTTAATATCAATTTGGTATAGTTGAAATACCTTGTAATAGAAGAAAGGTAATAATGACCATGTTGCCTTCAACCTTATGATTAGTTAAAGTGCTCCTTTTAAGTTTAGTACTCTCGCTTGATTATAACCCTTTGCCACTAGCCATTTTATATTTTCAATGATGACCACATGATTAACTTTTTTTTTATTTTTCAATACTCATTTTCTTATGACTATCTTGTGGTGACCTATCCTACCAAATAATAACAAAAACATTAATTCTAGCAAACAAGTTAAAATCATCAAGCGACCCACACAAAAATAATTATTTCATTTGGCATCACTTGTATTTTGAGGGACAAGTTTTTAAGTTGATGCAACATATATGATTTATTTTTAAAGAGAGGCATGGGTTTGTACTAAAAAAACAAATCACTTAGCGTTAAATCACTTAGATGATTTTTGTTGTATACTAACTCCTTTGATGATATAATATCCCTATTTTTGAAATTTCAACAAATCATTTATATATTTTATTTAAGATACAATGATGCCTTTTTCATCTTTCTTAACTTGTAGTTTATGAAAATAGGAAAACTCAGCCATTATGCTAATCTCAAATCTTACACACATAAGCTTAATAATTCATTCATATAAATCAAAGTTGGTTGATCTAAAAATTACAACATCTACATAATGTTCGGCTTGAAGAGCTTCATCATCGTAGTTCTTGTTGAATAAAGTCTTATATAAATTCCCTTCTTAAATAATGTTTAAGCAGAAGTCCACTAAGTTTGTCATACCATAATCTTTTTTGGTCTTCAAATTTTTTTTTTCAAAATCTTTCAGGTCTTCCAAATATAATGCTTTTTATGCATAACTTCATCAAACACAACTTGAGTATATTCCATTGCAACTAAGATTTTCATATTAAATTGCTTATAGGTCTACATATTTTATCAATATCATAAACTAATAACCTCCATTAATTTAGTTTTTAATCTCTTATTTTTATCTTACCTTTTGATCTAACACTTCGATCAAAAAATGCCTAAGTTTTATTATTTAGGCTTGTTGTTACTCAGATGTATATAGTATCATATTCATAATTGGTTTGATAATAAATCCATTGAGACATTGAGATAAATAGAATATCTTGACTTATTAAGACATTGTGGTTTGGAGATCTTATATCACTAAGAGAAAAGTACCAGAAGCTGCCAATACTTTAAGAGGAGAGCTCATTGTTTGATACATAACAATGAAGAAGTTAAATTAAATATTTAGATAAACAATTAAGAGATAAATAATATATCTATAAAAATACAATGAACATTATTATATTAGTAGTTGTGACATACTGGTAGCCAAATATTATTCTCTTAAACTAGCATGAAAATATGTGTAAGATTAAAACAAAAATATTTGTAGGTAAAAATTTTAATTTATACTAAATGAGAATAACATTATCTATCACAAAGAAAAACATTTTGTTTATTATGATCACATTTTTGAGAAACAATAGGTTAAATATAAGTTGATAATAATGCAATTATATCTTTTTTTTTCGTTTTAGTTTGTCTTCTATTTTTTTTGTAAAATCTTTTCCATGTGTTCCAAATCTACCATTTTATTTAGATGCATAATTCCATCGAAAAATACTTGAGTAAATTCCACCACAACTAAGGTTCCTTTCTTAAATGGCTTATAGGCCTATCTATTTGTGGAATATCATAGAGATATAGCACCCATTAACTTGCTTTTTAATATCCAATTCTTATCTTAATTATTGATATAGCACTTCCATCCAAAAATGACAAACCTCTCATATTTGAGCTTCTTGTTATTCACAGTGCATACAATATCTTATTTATACTTGTTTGATGAAAAATTTATTCAGACATTAAGATAAATAGAATAGCTTGAATTATTCGAGCATTATGCAGTGGAGATCCTATACCATCAAGCAAAAAGTAAAAGAAGATACCAACTCTTTAAGGAGTGCAAAAGCTTATGATGTATAACATAGAGGAAGCTCAATTAAATATTTAGATAGATAATTGAGAGATATATGCTGTATCCGTAACAATTTGAAGAAATTTTACCATTGATCATTGTGGCATATTTACATCAGGAAGCTGTTGTCTTAACCCAACATGTCGATTCATGGAAAATTGAAATAAAAAAAATTTGTAGGTTTGAAAATGAGGTTTTCAACCCCAAAAATTCTTATTTTACTTATTAAGGCAACATTTTTAACAAACTAATAAGCCAAATATATGTTGATTAATAATATGAGTTATCTGGAATGGAAAACACTGATGTATTATGTAATGATTCCAACCATATATCATTCTTTTTGCAAACGGTTTCTTGATCCATGTGATACTCAACAATGCCTAACACAACATTCTAGGCACAAAATAAAGTCAATGAAAGAGAATATTTAAAACACTTGAGAATTTATTAGGATTATGAAAATAATATTTTGAAGACAACTAGGATAAGTATTTCAATTTTAATTAATTTTTAAAAACAACAAAATTATTAGTTTATCATATAGATGACACCATACATAATATTATATAATGAGATGCTTTAATAATTATTATGTTGGCAAGAACAAACTAATAATCCTCTAATTGATATAGATTAATTGTACATTCTATTAAGAAGATCTAAATAATCAAAACATGAATTTAAAAGGAAAAGATTTACTTCACAAAAATTATGATAAGAAAATTAAGAAAGCGAACTTTTAGAAAGAGGATTATGTATTTTTAAAGGTAAGCCCCATCAAATACTTTACAATGTTTGAAAAAAGAGAATAACTAAAGGAAAGACATTTTGTGCTTTCATATATTATAGAAATAAATTGTGTTATTGCTTACAAGATAGTTGTCATTATCATTGGCATATTACATCATGTATTTTATTTTTCAGTTCTAATAAAGCTTTTTTCTAATGGTACTTTTATATGTAGATATGATCAAAGAAATATGGTGGTGCATCCTAAATTATTTCATAAGGAAATGACAAAGGCATTCTTAGCAAGAGAAATAAACAAAATAACGCAAAAGAGCATCCCGTGGACAAGTTACTAACTAGTAACTGCTTGGAATGTAGAGCAAGTGCTCTTTTTAAACATCCCAACATTTTTTGATTTTGATTGGTATAATTCTTATATGGGGGGATGTTTACAAAATAGCTGAAAGCCTTTCAGATTTATGTAATGTTTACTTAAATAATGTTAGTACATTTCAAAATTTATTTTCAATATCATGAAATGAAATTTGCATATGGATACCTTTGTATAAGAACAAAAAGACTATTACTTGAAAGAACTAATAATATCATGGGGAAGTCAAATATCAAAGAAAAAAAATGAAAAGATACCTAAAATAACAACTCTACATGAATTAGAAGAGGACATGTCACAAAAAGAATACCAAAACATAATAGAAATAACATTGATTTAATTCTAAGGAAATTTTGAAAAAAATAAAAGTGCTAAACTAGAAACACAAATTTTTTGCTTAAATAAATAACTCAGATTTGTTTTTTGTGAAATTTGTCAAAAGACTTTTGGTTGTCATCTGCAATGGAATGTGCAAGAAATACAATTATTTATAAGGTTTTTAACACAAGTGTTATCTAACAAAAAACTTAATGTACTAAAAGAGGAGAATATGAAGAGGAATGCAATTGATAACTAAGGTACTATAGATAGGAGTGAAATAGAAAATTCTTATAAAGGTTAGGAAAAGGGAGACAATGTAGATAATTATGAAAGTGCCTTTAAGAAAGATGAGACCTATTATTGTATGTTGAGACAAAATGGTTCCATAAATGGATGGAACCATCCAAAAATATTATAGAATGGAGGTAGTGTCACCATCAAATGATAGTCGACAATTTGGTGATCATTTCAAAGAGTATTGGACTATGAATGTTTATATTTTTGGCCCTTAATTATGATGTTTTTTTTATGATAAAAACCTTAAGTATTACGAATGAATTTTTTAGGAGAAAATGTGTATGTTTTGTTAAAATTTCAAAGATTGGTTCACATTTATTAGTCGTTTCATCAATAAAGGTTACATTTATATAGAAAAAATTTGATCATATCTACAAAAATCTTAAGAATAAGTTGTTTACAAAAACCACATCCAAATAGCATAAAATATTTTTTTAGAAATGTCTAATGTAATGGCTCTATTAGTGGCTGAGGAATTAATCATTATGTGGGTTGATTGGTGCCATTGGCTTTGGTCCACGAGGTTCTAAACCATCAGATCAGAAATTATAAAGATGGATGCGTTTTGGACGGTTAAATGAAGGTGGATTTGATCTCAGGCCACTCATTTAGTAAGATAAGATTTGAATGATTTGAATCATCGATGGAAAGCTAGGAATGATCTCATTTGTAGGATTCAAATATAAAGAAAGATAAGTCATTTGACTCAAGGATAGCATATTTAAAAAGGATAAAATAATAAAAAATTTTCAATGAAGTCAAACATGACATGGCCTTTCAATTTTGATCTAGGATCAAGTGCTCATAGTAGATGAAACATTTACTGTTCAATCAAGGATGGTATAGTGAGAAATATAGCACATTTTTAGCATTGAGTTGCTAGAGGAAAGTTAGTCCCATATCGTTGATCTTTGTGAACCCAAAGTGCTTTGCACTTGGCGAGCTTAGGGTGTTGCTTAATTTTTTTTAATTATTAAAATTTAAAATAATTAATTTTTTATTTTATTGAAACTTTAGCAATTATCATGAAATATAGAAAATATGCATTACATCTCTTTAAACAGAAAACAAAATTGAAAAAAATGAAATCCTATAAGTTTTCTAAATCAAGGGAAGGATGAACAAGTTAAATTCTTAAATTAGGATGTGAAAGTAAGATTAATGAAGTTGTAGCTTATAATCAACAAGTCAATATTCTATCTTATAACAAAAATGTAAACCATTTTAAAGTTGATGTGTTTATCTTTAATCCTTGAAGATTACTAAATACGTCAAGGTATTTTGGAGAGCACTAATTCACTATCTAAAAAGGCATTGCAATTATTAAAAAAAACCTAATCCACACAAAACAAGCCCACTAAAATAAAATACTAAATATTTATAACTTGACTTATTAAACAAAAAAGTGATAATAGTCTCTCTGTTTTGATGATTACATGACATAAATATTTAGATGAAAATATAAATAAAAAACATATATTAATATGATAAATTTTAATAAAAATGAAAATTTGGTGCTCCAACTTAATTCATAATCCCTTTTACTATATGTTCCTACTCACTTATTTAAACCATGATTATTGTCTCTTTAATACTATGAAAAATGAGATATACTTAATACAATTTGTATTACACCTAATTATTGTCATATGAATTGAAACTGGTCAGTTGGAATGAATTTTTTAACTATGTCTACCAATTATTGTTTAGTAGAAACATTTGTGAGTTTTGCTATGCTTTTAACTACTTGGTCTCTCATAAAGTGATGTCTTACACTATGTGTTTGCTAATAGAATGATGAAAAAGGTTCTTTGCTAAAGCCAAGCCACTAGTATTATCAATTCTAATGGAAACACTTGAGAGATCTAAACCATAATCTTGAAATTATTATCTCTAACAAAACAATTGAGCATCACAACATTCAGTCATTGCATACTTTACTTCTATGGTCATCATGACTATAAAATCTTTTCTTCTCTCCTGACCATGAAATTATAATATTTCTTAGTAATTGATATGCACCAAAGACATTTTTCTATTCTACACTAGAGCTTATAAAGTCTAGATCTATGAAACCTAAAAGATCTACTGAATGAAAATTTTTAGGATGCCTTAAACCGATATGTCATTGTAGTTTTTATATATTTGAAGATTAATTTAATCACCTTTAGATGTATTTTTGTAGGGCTTTATTTAAATCTAACACATAAGCTAAGACTAAATAAGATGTTTGACCAATTAGCTATAAGATATAGTAAACACCTAACAAGTTCTTCATAAAGTTTTTGAACAATATATTTCACAATTTTATCTAAATCTAAATAGATTGATTGATTTGTTAGAATCTACTTATATCTCAAATTTTCATACCCAAATTTTTTTGAACAAAATATTTTAAATACTTAGTTTGTAAAATAAAAATCTCATCTTTTAGTTACATAATTTGTAATCCAAACTACAAATTCATTTCACCTAGTATACTTATCTCAAACTCCCTTACGGTTAGGTCACTAAGTTCTTTACACGTATTTTCATTTATTTTTTAAAAAAGTTTTTCATTAATATAAACTTGCATAAGCAACAAATGACCATTTCAAGATTTTAGGAATATTGTGTTATCTTTTTTTCCTTAAAACCACTATCAACTAGGTAATTACTAAAACTATAATGCCATAAGGAAGGAAACTTGATTATGGCCACAAAACCCCTTCTCCAGCTTATATACATAATCACTATGTACATGGGTCTGAAAACATGATAATTATACACATCTTTTTTTATTATCCTTTTTTAAAATAAAAATTTTACATCTATTTCAAAATAATCTAAAATTTTTATGACATGAATATACTAAGAAAAGTCTAATGCTTTTAATAATGTTACTAATAGAAATTACTCCTCAAAATATATCTCCAACTTGGTTATAATGCTTACCAACAAATGTACTTTTGTTTCTAGTGACCACTCTATTTTCATCTAATTTATTTTTAATTAACCATTTAGTTCCAATCACTTGTTGATCATTTAGCTGAAGAACTAGTTCCCACACTTGGTTTCTCTCAAACAGATGTTACTCTTCTTTCATTAGTTAAACTTAATAATTAACTCTATGGCTACCTCAATACATACTAATTCTGTGAAAGATACAAATGTACCCTAATTAATTCTATCATAAAGGTTCTAGCCTTAACTCCTTGAATAACTTCTCTTATAATTGATTTTTTTAGATGTGAAGCTTGGTATTTTTAATCTTTAGGCAATTGATGGCTAGTCTCTCCTTCTATTTTACATTCTCCTTCACCATCATCTTTATTCAAGTCTATCTTCTTTTGAGACTTTATTTGTTAATCTAAAGTTTTATAATTTTTTTTATGAGTAGAGTCATCTAGGACTAAATTCATAATTTTCTCTATCTTCTTAGTATTAATGTTGTAAACTTCACATTCTTTCAAAAAGAAGAGCTCCTATGAAAATTTCTAGGCAAACTTTTTCATCAAACATATTCAAGTTGGACCTTTTATTATTAGGAATGGTTCTTTTATACCCAAAAATATGAAATTAACTAACATTCAGTTTCTTATTTTTAGACAACTCATAAGAAATTTTTTTAAATATTGGCCATAAATTAATTGTATTTATTGCATAACAAGCATGTTAGTTTCGATCTCCTCCAAGGTCCTCTTCTTTCTTTCTGCAATCCCATTTTATTGATGTGAATAAGGACATGTAAATTGATGCTCGTCATATTTAAACTCGTTACTACTATCACATTGAATACAAATTAATTTGATATAGGTTTTCTTTTATATCTATTTTATCAAATTAATAAAGATTTTATATGTCACACTCTTACTCTTAAGAAATACAACCATAATATATCTAGAAGACTCATTAATAATCATAAATTTATATTTTTTTCTCCGTAAACTTTTTTATTGTTTGTGTCTAAAAAGGTCTAAATAAGCTATGCTTGAAGGTTTTTAGTTAAGTCATTTTTTAGTTTATAACAAATATTTATCTTGCCATCCTTTTTAGCATGATTCATACATTTTTCAACTAGTTTTCTTTAGCTTGAGAAGATCTCTAACTATATCTCGCTTGCTTGTTTTGTTTAATGTAGAATATCCCATGTGACAAATTTTTATTATGTATTTTTAGACATTTCTCAAGGTGTTACTTAGCTATTTGGACAACATCTAATTGATCAATCTCTAACCATATGTCTCAAGCATCCTCTATTTAATTCTAAGTGCTAGATTTTTATTTTTTTTCTCTATTTAAGGCTACATAAATTATAAAAGGTTTACTTAGTAATCATAAAAAGTAAATTTTAATTTCCTTATTTGTATGCATAATTCCAAATTGTATTGCTTCTAACCTATGAATGTCTCCAAAATACTATATCTCAATGAAATTATTATGAAAATAACTTATTTCAAATTCTCCACTCTCTAATCTTAGGAACCCAACAAGCTTGACTTATTTGAAACAAGGTTTTGAAAAAGAAATATTTCCCCTAATCATAATCCTTAATGGTATGATGTTTTTTGCAACTATAAAAGAATGTAATTTTGAAATATTAAGAATATCCAAAAGAAGAGATATTTATGTTCGAAAAATTAAACAAGTGAAATATCACAAAAATTTTTCTATTCAATGGAATAAATTTTTTTCTAATCATGGAATCATTTTCACCACATAATTTTTTCTAAATCTGCTTTCATAAATAATCAAAATGAACAATTTTCTTTGTAAAACGGTTTTAGTTTTTTATGTAAAGACATTAAAGAAGTTAAAACATTAATAACTTTTATGTAATTATTTTCAAAAACTTCATGAGGCCAAGAGCTTGCCATAATCTTTTATTCTTCACTCGATGTACTTGTTTCATCTTTATTTGTTAAGAAGCATATCATTCCTTCCTCCTCCCTACTTGAAGTTATGGAGTTTAATTGTTCTCAATTACTCCATGTAGCTTGAAACTCTTTCTTTTTTTAGGTTCTCTTCTTTTTCACTTCCTTATTTTTTATGTATTTGAGTTGTGGATAAACTTGTACAATATGTTTGGTTTGACCACAATCATAGGTTCTTGGTGTCTTCATCTTCTTTATTCTTGTTTTTTACAAGTTTCTATTTGCAAAATTTCGATCTAAACCTTTGACATGAAAATTTAAATCTTCCTCCAAGTCCATAGAAAATATAGATGTTGTATCTTTGTTATCTATGTTAGTTTTAAAATATAAAGTTTCATTGTACCTTGCTTCATGCTTTGCTTACTTATGGAGACCTTTCTTTCAACTATTATATTCATTTCATGTTTGTCGTTAATCATACTCTAAGTAACTCATCAAATGTGAGCTTGTTATGCATTTGGATGCCTTTATTACTAGCACAAGATGACATACTTACCATATAGAATCCTTACAACTTTTCTTACAAGATCTAAATTAGAAAGTAATTCTTTAATATTATTTAATTAATTAGTAATATTAGTAAATCACGTAGAGATCTTCTTTATAGGTTTTCCTGAATTCTTTCTAAAGAGCTCATAATCATGTTTAAAAAGATTTATTTTTATTTCTTAAACTAACAAAGTGCCTTCATAAGTTTCTTCTAACTTTTTCCAAACTTTCCTTGTAGTATACAAATTCATAACTTGATTAAATTTACTTGCAGATATATTACAATGAAGGTAGTTAACTGTTGTGATATTTGATTGTAATTCTACTTTGATTATTACTAAGTGCACTAAACAACTTCATCTAATTTGTGCATTAATCTCCAAGTAAATCTTATAGTTTTGTTTGGACTTTCCAATCTTGTAAGCTAATTGATTAAATAATAATTAAATCTATTTTTAAAATATTAATATATATTTATGCTTAAATAATGATAGAATGACAAAAGAAGATATTCATCTAGTGTTGCACCAATATTAATCATGAGTTATAAATACTAAAAACTTAATTTAAGAAGAAAATTAACCAACACATAATTTGGAAAGCACACAAAAATTGTAAGATATAAAATTAAACTTATTATACAACAAAAATAAAAAATAAATAAACTTAATACATAATTAAAACACACATGATGGACCACTTAAGTACATGAATGCCACTAGACGGGGTGACTTATGAGTTTTAAAATATTTTTTTAGATTATATTTCTTTTTAAAGAATTATTCATAAAATTAATTTCATATTTCTAGAAAGCATTTATTTTATATATGATAATTTTTTATTTTATGATTAAGAAGACTAAATTGAAAATAAAAATAATATAATTACATCTTTAGATTATTTGGTTTAAACTAGAACCTATGTCCATCCTTCAACCTACTAGCTTTTATGAGTTTAATTATAACACAAGCTTTTGTGAGATTAACACCAACTTGGTTTTTAGTCACGTGAAACTAAACTCAGGCTTTTATGAATGCTAGGCTGCCCAACTCAAAAAAAAGAAAAAAATATAATAAGAAGGAAAAATTACAATAAGTTTGTACAACTATTGATGCTTGTTGATTAATAGAAGAAGGCACAATGAACTTAAAACTTTTAAGACAAGTAAGAAATTCAAAGTTTAGAAGTGCTAAGATTAGCTGAAATAATTTGACATTTTTTTAAGAACTAAGTTGTAGTTCATTTTAACATATTTTACTATAGCAGAATACCAAGCTATGATTTGTTGAGATTTCAAATATTGGTTCATGTTTATTAGTCATTGTGATGAATAATGGTTAGACTTATATAAAAAAAAATTGATCAAATTTATTATAAAGTTATGAAAAAATTGTTTAAATATGTCGCCAGATAGCTTAAAAAGCTCTTCCAAAAAATTTAAAATATTTCTTCAAATTGGTAAACTCAATGGCTCAACTAACAACTAAGAGATTATCCATTTGGTAGGATCGACCAGCATCGTTGATCTTATTAGAGAGGTTTTGAACTATTAGATCAAAGACTATTAAAGTAGATTTGTTCTACATGGTTGGATCAAGATGGATAAGATCTACTATCCAATAAAGCAAGATGAGTTCTAGACCATTAAATTCATCATTTGTAAAAGCAAAAAAGATCTGAACTATGGGATACAAATATGGAGAGTGCTAGGCCTTCTAATTCATGGGTATATTATTTTGAAAGGTAGAAACAATGAAAGCCACCTAATGAACCTAAACGTGACCTTGGTCATTCGATTTTGAGCCAAGGTTAAGTACTTACAGTGGATGAAACATTTACAACCTGATCAAAAATTAAATGGTGAGAAATAGCATATGCTTTTGGTGTTGAATAATTGGATTAATGTTAGTTCCACATTGTCAAAAAGAAATATAGTTTTCTCCTCACAATACCCTTCATGGGTACATAATGCAAGTGTGCTTAAGATTTCATCATCTAGGCCACTCGTATGCTTATAGATAATTTTGTGATTATTTTTTGACTTGAACTCTCTTTTTCAGCCCCTATGAATCCTCTACCTTATCCCAACAAAATTAATGAATGCACTGCCCTAACTAATTTAGGGGCTAACTAGGCAAGTTTTCAGCTAGTCTTTTGGCCCGATGCTTCCAGGTTCGCTTGCCTTGGTTCGAATTATTGTACCTGTAATTAGGGGAGCTTAAGGTGTGGTTTAAATTTTTTTTAATCAGGAAAATTTAATAGAATTAATCATTTAGTTTATCAAAAGTTTTATAATTAACATAAACTTTTGCAAAGATCTATTATATGGATTTAATAAAAAAAGAATTGATGAAAATTGAAATCTTATAAATTTCTTAAATCATTAAAAGTTTTATTAAATTAGATACCTAAATTAGGATCTGAATCTAAATGAAGAAGTTTATTATAATCAACAAGCTGATATTCTATTTTATAATATAAAAATCTTTACAAATTTGATACATATATCTTGAATCCTTGAATTTTATTGAATACTCCAAGTTACTTTGAATATCTTTAATTCATTATCTTTAAAGGTATATGACTTTTTCTTTAAAATTAAATCTGATTCACCCTCACCGAGTTCATTATGGCAAAATGGTAAGCTTTTAAGGCTCAACTTATCAAACAAAGAGCTAACCAAACAAAATATGATTAGATGCACTTATTGGATCGATAAAATGACACCAAAACTCTTTAAAATATTTTAACATAGCATATAACTCACAAACCCAGCTTTAATTGATCATGAATGTACTAACAATAGAGAAAATAACTTTAGAGCGAACAAAGTGTTGCTAACTCCAAACAATACACTTATTACATAATGTAAGAAAACTCTTATAAAGCCATAATGATCCACTATTCATGCATTTTGGGAATAAAAACCTGTATCTATTTCACATGGTTGTAATAAAAATTGTGGGAATTATTTTGACATCTGATTGCATAATTATGTGATTGTATAATCATATCCACATCCATCTCCAAACACCTAATTAATTCTATCATTTAATCACACAATTTTGTTTTCTAAATATCAGATCTAAATCCAAACATCAAACCCCAATTCAAATGTAATATTCGAGATGAAATCCAAATTTCTAAGTAGAGCTCATTCAATTTAGTTATCTAATCATGCATTTTGGTATAAAGTGGTTATGGCAACTTTTGATGGAGTAGCTCCTATGTAACTACTCCATTAATAGATATTTTGGGCTATTGAGATTCTTAAAACTTATTATTATTGATTAATCAATCAATTTGGAGAATATTTTTAACCATTAAAAATTTTTATAAATCAATGAACTCTTAGACAAAATTGACTACTGAAACTTTTACAAAATCTGAAGAAAATTTTTCATGTCTTTACATTCAAGTCGTTAGCACATTGTAGATATTCTCACTTTCGTATGTTGTGTCCTTCAATCATCAAACACCTAATCTTAATGTTTTGAGAAAAACATTTCAAATAGATTATATTGAAACACTTTTGTGAAATTAAGCATTAGAGTGAATTATTTGTTTTTATATTAATTATGTTATTAGATATAATAGCTTTTTATCTTATTTTATTACTATAAGAGTTTAACCTAACCTTCTTATCGTGAAAGGCTTATATTTGTTGCTATAATTTTACTTGATTTTTTTCTAAGTGTATGTGCAAGTTTAATTATATATCAAAGCAGCAAATAATCATTTATGCATTTTTTTATTTTTTATTTCTTTTTAATAATTTTCATCAAAACTTATTATTAAAAAAATCAATGTTCTTTAAAATAAAATTAATGTGTTTTAAAAGAAAATTAACATTTGCTAATAATCACTTTTAAAGATGTACTCAAGTTTGTTAAAAAAATAGTTTAAGCTATTTTCTTTAAATATTGTATAAGTAACCAAAATTTTTATTCCAAGAAACTCACATCTATCTTCCTAAACCACACTACAAAGAGTGCATATAGAACTAAACAAATCATATTAATATTTTAGTGTAGTTCAATGTCTTTGTTGTAAGACAAAGAAATGAACTAATGTTCTTTGAATGAATTTTGGTGAGCTTGATAGTGGACAAGATTCTAAAATAGGATCATGGAGTGGAGTTAGAATGTGGATGGAATTGATGTCACATGCTTATGATTGTCTTACTCCTTGAGTGGTCCGAAATATTTGCTAAAATAGTTGTATGGGTCAAATAGATTGTTTGACAAATAATTTTAAGCACAATCTGATGGGTCAGGGAAGATCTAAGTAATTGAAGTAAAGCAAGGTAAGAAAATTTGAGTGTCAATAAAAGAAACGTATTCCTTTTGAGCTTCAAATATGGTGGACACAATGAAGAAAAAATTAACATGCACTTTATTGTCTTGATTTCTAAAAAATATTGATGGCGCAAAACAAAAACCTTTACTACAAGTAATGTAAGTAGTCTACAAAGTTGAACTTTGTATTTTTATTGGGCTATGATAACACAATAAGTACAATATTTTATTGTTTATTATAATATGGAAGTCAAAATTGATTGACAAATAGTATATTACTAATTTATTTAGTAATGCCATATATATTATGAGACTATTTTAGATAAATTGCAATTGAATATTTCATTGGTTGTGCATGTACTAGACTTAATCAAATGATTTATTATTGACATGCTTTATTTCTTAAAGAACATAAGGTATATCTATGATTATTTTATATAGTCATACTAATGAAATAAAGTAATCATAATAGAAAGTGCATAAATTTCAACCTTGATAAGTTCAATGAATAAAGGGTAGTCGCCAACTAAAAGAAAATGTTTGATAAGTATATATGTATGCATATATTGTAACAAAAAAAATAGTCTTTGCAAAGGTGTTGCAAAAGGAAAAATTGGAATTAGGGATCATAAGGATATATTATATGAAAATAAGGTAAACATAATGTCTATTTTCGTTATAATAGATCCAAAACAACAAGTTATTTTAGAGGGCTACAGTTCATAAAAGTCAAAAAGCATTATAAAGTAAGTGGTTGCACATTCATTTACTTCATCACATGCAAAAGCAAGACAATTTGGTTTTTTTACTTAGAGTTGAAATTGGAAATGACCATAATCTTTTTTTTTTCATGCGTTGAATTTTTTTAATCATTTTTATATTAAGATATTATAGAGACATATTAGGAATAATAACTAAAAAGCATTGACATTATCAAAATGTTGAGCAACACAAACTATATTTTTTAAAAAAATTCTTCATTTAATATATTTTACATAATTAGATGAATCTAATACCCCATTTTAATTTGTATAATCATGAATATAATAATTTTATTTGATTTTTATTTGGTTATAGTTCTCTACTAAATAGAATTTCTTAGTAATAAATAAGTCGTAGTAGTTTCTTGATATATCACAACCATGTTTTGTTTCTCATTTTGGCTCTGTGCTAAACATATTTCAAGTTTTCATATTAGTAATAGCATTTTTTTTAAGTATTTTTTCATTAACGAAAAGTATAGTGAGTATTCAAAATTATGCATCAAAAAAGAGTTTTTAATTTTAAATATCTCTTATGAATTTGTCATTGTAAAAAAAGCAAATTTTGAAAAAGCATTATGAAGTATTAAATTATTATTTTAAAAATCATTTAGATATCTAAATCTTTAAAATATGAAAATATTCTAAATATTTATATGATTCACTAACAAAATACTATGTTAATAATAATAATAAAAAAGAATTTATTAATATGTTGAAAATTTAAAAATACTAACATAGAAGAAAATCATTAAAATATCAAATGTTCACATTATTAAAAAAACAAAAAGTTCAATTTATTTACCAAGAAAATTTTGTAATAGTAATTTAAAAAATTTCAAAGAAAAACTCAATAATTATTCTAGAAAACAAAATGTTAAAATAAGAATTCATTGAAAGGTAAAAATGTCATGAGAATGCAAAGGAATTAGGACATATGGCTCACCTTTAATCATTCTTATGATAGATATAGAGAAGGCATATGATTCCATCAATGAGCCCCTCATATGATTTATCTTATGTAACATTAAGTATTAAAAGATGTGGTATGATTGCATTGTAGAGTTTATTTGAAAAAGTTATTACAAAAAAGAGATTGATTATAATAAGACAAAGAGAATACTTGTATGCATAATCCTAGCAATATTTTTATCATTTCTCAAATATTTTCGTCCTTAAATTAAAAGTTAAAGATATATTAGCAAAAAATAAATAGAAAAAATTTTAAAGTTCTAATAATTTGACACAATTTATGTCACAAAAAATATTTCTCAACAAAAAAGGTAGATATTAAGTGGTATAAGTAAATACAATATTATTAAATACAAGTAAAGTTTGAAGATTTTAAAAATACTTTCATAGTTATCAAAATTACAAACAATGCAAACATTTTTGAAAAAATTATAAGAACAAGCAAACAAATCTTGCATAGTTAATTTTAATTAAAATATAATTTATAAGTTTTATAAATTATAAGAATCTTTCTTGATCAATCAATAATGGATATGTCGTTGTCCAAGAAAACTTAAAAAACACATATAGTTATTTAGGGTTATAAAGATTTTAATTAATAAAAAATAAGTCCTTTACATCAGTAGAATTTGTTTCTTGATATTAAAAAATATATTTTAGTGAAAAAAATTTATATCTAATTTAAAATTTTATAGTTTTATGTTAACGAAAATTTTGAAACTTTGAAAATTAAAATTATATTTTCAAAACATTATTTATAACACTTAATAAAATGTATTGTAAAAATATAAAGTAGTTTGATCCAATATTCTAAAGAATTAAAAGTAGTAAGTATAAGAATAGTCGAGTTGATGATATTACAATGTAGTTTTCTAAATGTATTTGTGCAAGCTTGCTAATTACAAAGGTCATACATAGATAAAAGATGGTATAAAAGAGATTAAAAAATTAAAATCTAATAGATGATGACCGCATTAAATCATTAGGAAAAAACAAATAATTAATCAAAAATAGTTTTTTTAAATGAGGTAAAATTGATTATTACGTCTATGCAATTTGAGAATAGAAAATACAAAAACTTGAAAAAGAAATTAACCTTTGAGAAATTAAAGATAGAAAAACAATTATGAGCTTTTAGAAGAAAAACATAATTATAGCAGTGTAACTACATTAAATATCTTTTTAGGAAAATGGACTTTCAAATATGTACGAAATCAAAAGTTATAAATTAATGTTAAAATGATGGCTCATTGTGTTAAAAATATTTAAAAAAATTTAAGCTAATTAATATAGATGATAATATTTCAAATGAATTTTAGATGTTGAATGTAATTTTTATAGTGCTCAAGAAAATTATTATATATTGGAAATTTCAATTATACTATATTGTTATAAGAAAGTTATTAATAATTTTAAAGATTAGTCATTATGCAGTTAAAAAAAATATATAAAATATTCTAAACAAAAAATAATTATTTTATTAATAATTTTAATATTTATAACTAAATAATATGTTTCGACACATGTAAAAGATAATATGAATGATTAAAATATATTAAATATTAAAAATTAAAACATCTAAAATGTTTTGTTTTAGAAATATGTGAAGGTAATGTCGGCAAAAACAGTGAATTATACAATTTTAAACATGATCAAAATTAATTTAGTTTTGACATCATAAAGATATTAGTAAAATTCATTTAATTTTTAATACAAAATTAAAATCAAACATCAATACTTGAATCTAAATTTTATTATACCAAACCAATTAATATCACTATAATAGTCACTTGTTAGTCATCATAACTTTTTGAAGAACAAAGCTTTCAAAAAACTTATTTATCTTTCATAACACAATTCTTTTATTCAAACAAAAGAATTTTCTTATTTTCTTGAATGACATTATAAGAAACTTTTAGAAAGTCATTTTTAGATTTGATAAAATTTTATGTGATGATGTTGTTATTCTAAAATAATATCAAAATTAAAATAAAAGAAAATCAAAGGTAGCATATAAAGATTTTAGGTGATTCGAAATCAACTCATATAGTGACACAAGAGAATCTAACGTTGGCTCACAAACAAACAGTTGTTGGTGTCACATCAGTTCAAGAAGTCTATCGGAACAAAACTTGGTTGAAAAGTTTTTAAAAATACTTAAATATTATTTTCTTGTTTGTTTTCCTCGTCATCCATCTTCCACCATCATTTTCTACTATTAGCATCATCGTCAAGCACTACTTAAACCGTTTGTCTCATACCCACATGCCTTGTGCAAACGCATGAACCACATAACCTAATACACCTGTCTCGACTTGATCAATGAACATGTTGACTTATTGACCAATTGACTTTTTTGAGCCCACATTGCCGAAAAGTTGACTTGGAGCTTCAGCACGCCTATGCAACTGCTGCTCATCAAAAGAAAAAATTGATTCGAGGCACCGGTCTATCTCAATCAAGTGGATTACTCCATTATTTCACCACTCGCCATTGCCACCACCTAAAACATAGGACCTATTTACGAATTACATAATTAAATTAATTTTATTCTTTTTTGAATTTTTTTTTTAAATTACTGATGAAGTTTTATTGTCCAAAATTTTTAAAATTAGTTCTTAAAAGGAAAAAAAAATTGATAATTATATTTGTTTTCGATAAGAAACTTCAAAGTGCTTTAATTGAAATTAAATTGTGCAATTAAGGAAACCATTGATGTTAGAGATTTTTTAAAATTTAAAAATTACATCATACAATGTTGAAAAGTTCTCATAATAGCGCAATAACTGAAAATAAAGTATTAAGTTAAAAAATATAACTTAAAAAAGTAAATCAATACACAATTTTTATACATTCAAACTTTTTTAATATTATAATCTAATCAAATATGATAGTACATCAAACTTTTCAAATAATTGTTAAAAAGTATTATTTTAAAGCTTAAGAATTTTGAGTTTTTAAATAGTATGTTCATATTTTTAATAAATTATATAGGAATAATTTAAAAATCATAGCCAAGGCAAAAAAAATAAATAATATAGAAGTACTAAAAATACACAAAATATATTCATAACAAAAAAATAAATTTTTAAATTTGTTGAATAATGCTTGATGCTAAAAAAAATTTAAAATAAAAAAAAAATAATCATAATATTTCAATAATAATAATAATAATAATAATAATGGAACTATTTAAAGAATGCACATTGGATACAACTATTTAAAAATAGTGAAAACTCAATTTATTTTATATAGGATAGATAAAACTTAAGAAAAGAATGTATGTTAAAATAATTTTTATTTTAAAGATAGTATTATCAAATGTTTACCAAAACATAACAAGCTTTTTTTAAAAAATAATTTTTAACAAATAATTAACATAAAAAAGAAGTGTAAGCTTCATAAAAAATTATACAAAAATAATAAAAATTTATGCACAAAATATAATTTAATAATTAAATTAAAAAAATTCAAAGACATTTACCATTTCAGGAAAAATGAAATACATCATTGATTGTTCACAAAAGACATAATAAAAACCATGTACAATGAATGAGTTTTTCAAATAATTAAATTATAAAAAATTAGTTAAAATAAAGCAAAGGTCTTTATATTTTTTAAAAAAATATCTTAAAATAATAATTAAACAAAAAAAAACAAATATTACCAACATAAAAAAATACGAGCATAATAATACTTAAATATTATATTGAAAAAATTGAATAATTGACACAACAAAAAATAAAAAATACTTTCATGATATTACAAGCGAAAAAAATTTAATGCCATAGATAAAATAATTCCAAAATTACTAACATACAGACAAAAAAATCAAGATAATGGAACACTTAAAACATTAAGCTTTAAGTTTTTATCTTATTTACAAAAAATATTCCTATCATCGTAGCCGTAATAAATTTTAACAGAAAGGTGCAAGTTATTAATTTATTTAAAGAAATAAAATTTTATAATTTAAGTGTAAAGAATTTAAATAATTAATGTAACCATTAATTAGTGAAAGGCTATTACTTTTTGTACAAAAATAATTTAGGTAGACATAGATATTGCTTATTAGTCATGTTGGGACAAACCATTACACCAGGTAAAGCATGTCAACTATTAGTACATGACTCATGATAGTGAAATACATACTTAGATATATAGATTAAGGTAGAGGATGATTTAGATAATAGATTTGTATATAAATGTTATGTAATGCATAAGTTTATAATAATTGATTCTAGCATGACAATGCAAGAAAGTAAGAGAAGAGTTAAGATGACTATTTATGGATACAATTTTATCATCATTCATTCTTTTTTATATGTTATTCATTCAAGTAATTATTGAACAACAAATTCTAATTTTTGACAACTTTTATTATTTCTAATGTTAGTTATGTTGAACCATTACTTCTTATACTATATTTTGATGGAAAAAAAATCACTATATTGTTAATTAATTTCTTTTGTTGAGTATTTCAAATCATGTATCTCAACATCAAGTAGATTAATCGATTATAGAGCTCAATTAATATATTAATGGGTAAATGCATGATTGATGACAAGTAAATGAATATTGGAGACATTGCTTTAGACTGGCTTAACTTCAAATTTTGGAGCTAATTGATAGAGCTCCTAGTGTAGTAGTATCCCATGTAGAACACGCCTTCTACATCATACTTTGTGTAAAAACTATTAAACCAATCATTTAATACTCATAAGGCACATATGTTTACTTTCATCCAACTCATGGTAAGGGGAATCACTTTGTGTGATCTAAATACAAGTGAAAATGTTAATCTCTATCACAAGATCTATGAGCACATGATTAAATAATGGTGAATAATTAAAAACTAAATAGCTAAATTAATCGTGGGTTTAATGTTTAAACATCAAGAACTGAAGTCATCTTGTCACAAAGCCTTCCCTTAAATATGCATATAGATCACATAATATGATGCCCTTTAACATTATTTTTTAATATGATAAAGAAAAATTAAGATAAAAATTAAAAAATATAATGTCATAAATTTAAAATAGTTCTCTTCAAATAAAAATCATCTTCCACCCATAATCGAGATCGAGAAAAAAGATACTAATAAAAAGTTTCAACTTAAAATTTTTTTATGATTCACCTCCAACCTACTAACTTTACAGGTTCAACAATATATAAGGTTTTTGTGAGCTTAAACAAAACTTGATTTTTTTATGAGATGAAATTGACCTTAGGGGCTTCTAAATGTTGTCTCACTTAACACAAGAGAAAAAAAATACAGCAAGATGATAAAATTGTCATAAATTTGTGTAGCTTCTCAAACTTGTTGATTAATAAAGTAAAATGAAATGAGCTTAAATTTTTCAAGAGAAATGATAATTTAAAAGTTTAAATAAGCAAGGCTTATCTAGAAAAAAATGATGATTTGATGAGAAAAAGTCGTAGTTGTTGCCAGTAGAATTTACTTTAGTAGAATATTGACTAGTATTTTGTTGAGATCTAAAAGATTGATTTATATTCATTAGTTATTCCATTTACACTTGTTAGGTATTTATAAAGAAATTTGATTATGGTCATTACAAAGTGTAGAAAGGTTATGTGAAAACCTACAACCAAACAGCTTAAAAAGCTTTTACAAATAAGTTAAAATAGTTTTTTCAAAATGGCTAATGTAATAGCTCCATAATTAGCCATTATGCTAAATTGATAAGTGGATGTGTTGTGTATTATCTGATCAATACAGATTTAATCTAGGCCATCCAACAATGTTGGACGAATTCTAAATCATTTGTTTCAACAACGATGAAGTTTAAGTAGATCACAACTGTAAAATTCATTCAAGATAATTATGAGTTGCAAGATTCAATGATAAGACAAAAAGAGTTATGGTTATCTAATAAGTTAGGATGAAATTGTGACAATCAGATGCGGGGTTAAATCATTAAAAATCAACAAAATTAGTAATCTCGATTAATAAAGAAGAGGTGACATCCACCGTGTAATCACAGTTGTGGATATGGACTAGCACGAGGGATTTTGTCTGATATTGTTGTGTGGAAAAAGTATTTAGATTATACAATAATTCACATGGAATTAATATTCGAACCTTAATGAAGTTGGCTCCCCCTTATCCACTTGTATACTAGGTTCGAGTGCTACCCAGCTTGATCCAATGCCTTATCCCATCTAGTTCAAGAAATCATTGTTCGCCAAAACTAACTTCAATTAATTTATTTCTGACTATTTCTTGACCCGAGGCTTGTGAGTGCCTCCTCGGGCTAGCCCAACGTGAGAGCTTTGCACTTGGGCACAAGCAAGGATGTGGCAATTTTTTTATAATTTAAATTATGAAAAATTTTGCATAATTGGTTTTTTTAATTTAATCAAAATTTAGCAAATAAACAGACAAAATTTGATATGGATAAGATTTAAACAAGGAAAGTATTATGAGATTAAAAAATAAATCTTATTTGTTTACTAAATACAAGATGATTGAACAATTTGATACTTGAATATGGTTTAAAATTAAAATGAAATGAGGCCGTCATAAAATCAATAAGCTAATATTTTATAATAAAGAAAACCTTTTAAATTTGATGAACATAACTTTAATCCTTGAAGCGTGTTGAACACTCCAAGGCACTTTAAATGCCAGTACTTCACCATCTTAAAATGAACATATTTTATTATTTATATGTAGATTTATTTTATACTAAACAACTCTATTAAAATAAAATAAGAAACATTTAAGACTTCACTCATCAATGCCATAAGGGAACTAACAGCTTCTTTTTGTAAGCTATTATTTTTTTGAGGTTATTTTAATCTCTATTGAAACATTAAGACTACCACTCACTCGAAGTTAGTAGGTAGGGAAATGCATACTTAAAAAACTTCATAAAAGTGTATTAGAAACAAGAAAATTTAATAAAAATTAATACAAAGAAATAAAATAGAATTTAATTGAATCATAAAGTTATAAATATTTTAATTTATGCTATTATTATTGTTAAGGCTAATAGAATTATGAGTTTGGAAATTACTTTTGAAATTCCCAACAAGTTAGTGGAACCTAAAAAGGTACATCTTTTTTATTAAGAAATTAAAATTAATATGACAACATATATTTATGAGTTGTTCAAAATTCTATTTAATGAATCTATTGAAAAATGTTTATTTGATTTATTTACATTATTACTGCTCTTGTTAGTTTGGGAAAGTGTGTATCTATGAAAGAACATATAAAAAAAGTTCCTTAAAATTTTGCCAAAAGAGTATCAACATTTTGCCAGAACCTTCAGGATTACTACAACCATTTCTATTATAATATTGGATGACTTTGTAGGTGAGCTCATGATTAATGATGTAGAGATGAAGAGGAGAAAAGAAGACAAAGGCTTGATTTAGAAAAACTAATTAAAGAACAAAGAGTAAACAACAGCACTAAAAAACGTGGAAGATATCTTAGAAAAGGAGACTATAATTTTGGAAGGTAGCATAGCTCTAATTTTGGAAGGTTTTCCTAAAATTTTTTGTGCTGCAAGAAGATATAAGAAACAAAGTTCCAAAACAAGAGTGAGAAGAGATGAGGAGATCTTTTTCCATGAGTGTCATAAACTAGGACATATCAAATCACCATGTCCTATAGAGTTAGATGGAATTGAAAAAGAGAAGAATGAAATGAGGTAAAGTAAGAACTAGAAGAAGAAAGTATTGAATAAAGCTTGAAGTGACTTTGTGGGGACTAACACGTGAAGAGTAAGAGAATAATGAAGGGCTATTTTTTATGTTGGCTCAAGTGAATTGACAAGAAAAGGGAACATCATTAAGAGAAGAAGAGATAAGTTATTACAATGAAGGATTACCTTAACAATTAATTTGTGTGTATTAATATGAAGTTTATGTTAGGAATATAAGAAATTTAAAAAAAAAGCATAGAGAATGTTTTAAGTCCTTGTGAACATATTAGAAATACAGCTAACACTTATTTAATGAACACGCAAAAAGCTAATGATGGATTAGCAAAAACAATTAATGGCATGCATCATTACATATAGAGCTAATGATCTTAAATCCTTGGAATATACTTGTCCAATACTAATTGCAAAACGTATTAGTAGAAATATTTCTGTTTCAAATGCTAGAATATTTAATGTTAATTGTGATAAAGGATATTTTACAAGTTTACAATAACAATTTTACATATCATTATAGCATGCAATCCAATTATATAGCACATGTAGCTATTATTAAAGCTCATATTTAACCTAAATTTCCTAAGGTTTCTTGGTAGAAAGGGAAAACAACAGCTGAACCACTCAAAAATATGCTACAACTAAAAAGGTTTGGCTTAATTAGTCTAAAAATTAATTTTTATTTATACAAAGGTTTTCTTTTTAAAAATGGGCAAGACGTGATTCTTCGATCGTTGTTGTTTAAGATACATGACAGAAAATATAAATTTATTCACCCCATAAAGTGGTAATGTTGAAGGAAAAGTTGTACTGTGACAACTCAAAGAAGTACAACAAATGAATAACAACTATTTCAAATTCTATGTTTTTTATTTCTAAAGTTTATTAGCATAAATTTTAAAGTATAATTTCCAAAAGAATGTGTTTTATTTTATCTAAATTAATTGTATATAAAATTAGTAACGATGGAAATCTATTAGTTATTAGACTAATAGAAATAACACTTATTTACATGATTTGAAAAATGTAAACGATTCTCAAGCAGAATGTTTGTGTCATATGTTAATGACTTTAATTAATGGCATCGAAGACTTTGTCATGCTAGCACACATATCTTAAAAAAATAATTATGTGTAATTTAATAAAAGGTTTAACTAAATTTTCTTTTGTAGATGAACATGTGTATGCTTTCAACTATCCCAAATAAATGGTTTGGACAGATACAACGCATCAGTATAGAACATAAGAAATATGAACTTGTTGTCTTAGCTGACTATTTTAGGTATACATGGATAATTTTCTTCCAAAAAAGGAGTTAATCTTGTAAATAATTTCATATTTTGATAACTAAATTAGAAAAGGAGTTTGATCATAATTTAGTTGCCATTAAAAGCAATAATGAAAGTGAGTTTAGAAGTGAGAAATTTATTGATTATTTTAATAATAATAGAGTTTCACAGACGTTTTCTATATTTTGGATGAATTTTAGATACTTAACTCATATATTTCAAAATTTTAACAACTTTGTCCAAGGAGTTTTATTGCTTATAGATTAAGGTAAACATGAATTAGTTGATCCAATTCTACATAAATATTCGATTACTATTGCTGAGAAAAGATCAATCTATGCATGATTTTCTAACAATAAATATAGCCTTTTTTAGAACTATTTCCCTTATCATTCCTTACACATGTAAATAAATGCCCAATGAATGAGAGTACTCTTGTGGACCATTGACTAGTATGATCAGTGAATTCATTCATTACATTCCACTTAAGATTGGAGGGACTCTTGCATTAATCAATTGTAGCTATTAAATTAAAGTATGCTATTTCTTCTTATAGAGCTTTAATTTCCTTTGCAATTTGAGCCACCTTGTGCCAAAGTGTTCCTCATTAACTATTTGAATTCAGCAAACACCTATGTACTATAGGCATCATTTTGTTTCCATGGATTATCAATGAGCAAGTGAGATAACTACTCATCCTCATTTAAGGTTTGATAATTGATGCTTTTAATTCACAATATCTATGCCCCATTGGAATTATTCGTAACATAGTGCTCAAATTCTAATGTCTTTGATAGGTTATGCAATTAGCTATTGTCAGCTATAGGTTTCATTGAAGTAATTAGAATTATTTTTTGTTTTGAGTAGATGCAAAAAAACCACCTTACATAGCTCTTATTTGTCGTATCTCTTAATTTACAGGCTAGGATGTTATCCAATAAAAGTTAATTTTTATGAAAATTAAGAAAATCAAGCACTTCTATGAATCCTACTAAAACTAAGATGCCTCTTTAACCATTTCTAATATTTCTCTTTGAATGACTATTCTAAACTAGGTTGAAGTCTTCTTCTTTAGATTACATTAAGCTAGAATTTGTGTATCATTTAAGCTAGTCATTGCTAAGATCTTAGAATGATTGTAAGTCATTTTGTTAGAAAGATTTATTGTAAGATGCTATTGAATAAAAAACTAAACATAGTTCTTTATTCTACCTTTGGGATTTTTTTAAAAGAAATCTTATTATCAATAATTTGGTTAAAAAATTCATTTTGTTCCCTGATAATTCATTTGCATACTTTCTTTTTTATAGAATGTGTTAATTCTATTGCTAACTGTGTTAGCTAAATAATTTGTGACTTTTTATACTCCTTCTTTGCAGTGGAACAATTTGGTATTACCTAAATATTTTTTCATACAACATCCCTATCTAAAATGAAACGATCAAAATGCAGCTACTTTTCATTTAGAATGTTGGCTAAATCATAAATAATGGCTTACTAATATTATATTAAATCACATTTGTCAATGCTTATTTCAGCTTGCATATTTGGTGACATTTTGTTTTGTTTACATTGAAGATAGGTGCGGCCGTGGCCATAGAAGTTCATTTAATAACTAAGTTATCATGTTCAATTCATTGCCATAATCTATTTGAGTTTCCAAATTTTTTGTTATCTAGATTCCACTAGGTAATTCCTTCACTACATCCACTTCAACACACATCTTGCTTATGTTTAATCTTGCTAGGTTTATTGCATATATAGTCACTTTTATAGTAGTTTTTACTACAAAAGCAAACGAGTATAGAGCTACCTCATTGAAAAAGTCAAATGAAACCTAAATTTAAGCTAATGTAGTTTCAAACAACATTCACATGAAACGCATGATGCCACTTAAATAATGTTTTCTTAAAGTCAATGATGTTCCATGCTTGGTGAACTCAACATCTCAAATAATACATTAAATGTAACTAGTACATATCATTAGTTATCATAAAATGATACCTTTTTGTCGCTAAAAAATTTTATTTTCTTAATTCCATTAGCATTGTTTCCATATTTGGAAATATGCATGAAACATTCCTCATTAATTCAAGGTTGAGTGGCATGTCAATTTTTTCAATTTCTTCTTTATTGAAAATAATTTTAGGTTGACAATTGGGGGGTTCTCCTTGGTTGACTTGAACTAGTGAATGGTCAACTACCTAGAAAACAACCTCAACGAAGCCTTGCTGGCCTACTAGCTTAGATTAACTAAAATATGGTTCAGTGTAGGAACTCACCTCTAGGTGTCCCAATCACTCTACTCTACCTAGGAATTAAGATTTTTCATCGATCCTATCACTGCTTGTCCATCACAACAATTAACCATTTAATTTTTGGTTATTTACCATTGTTGCTCATGTATTCAATAGATACATAAACAAAGATTATTTGGGATATGCAACATTAAGTTAGCATTCCTTAACAACGAAATAATTGTGCGCATCATAATTTAACATAATTTGTCCAATAAATGGATAATAATAAAGCCTTCTTAAATGACATCTTGTAATGCGAAGATAAAGCAATTTTTACATGTTTTGAATACCATAACTAATCTATGTGCAACAATTTGTTGGGATTTAAAAATTTAAGATTGTGTTAAATGCATGTGAATCAAGATTATTAGCAATTCAAAAAAATTACACAACATATATGTTTAAGGATTTATAATTCTAGTTCACCTAGATTCATTATTCAACTTATTTTGATTCACAATGGATTCATCCTTATTAATTTGGTGTGGCTTAATTCCTTGTGAATCAAAATTAGCTGAATAATTCAGTTATACTCACAAATGAATATTCTTATTGATTATGATTTTAAAATATTATAATGTTTTCCTAATTTTAAATGTTTATTACTTGATGTTAGAAGTTGGGTACATGATCAATTATTGAAGCTTATCATTACTAAATAAAATAACATCTAACCAATAGTGGTGATTAAACATTAAAATAGGACTTACATGCATAATAGATTTAACAATTAGCCTATGATGTCTAAGACCATGATGGGAAGACATCATGCACTCACATAGAATGGTTCCTATATTAAATAGTTCAAGATGCTAAACTTTATGAAAAATTGGGTATGCCATTTTGAATAAAACAAAGTTAATTTTAGCCTCTGTAAGAGCTTATAATGCTGGGAGGCCTACATGTTTTGCGAAAATATTATTATCATTAGAGGTAGTAATGTGTGGCAAGTGTGAAGTATTTTAAGTTCACATTTAAAACAATGTCACGTTTGAATTCGACCATATTTACATGGAATTGAAGAAATTTTTTTTCCTCAAAGAGTAGTGTAATAAAATTTGACTTTGTCTATAGAATAAAATTTTGTATTAACTTTAATTATACATATGTAAAGCATACAAGTTGGTCCTTGATGATAAGGCATTTTCATGTATAAATTTTTTCAAATGACAGAATTCATTAATATCAAACGATAGAAAATTATTTGACTGCACAAATTAAAAAAAATTATATTTGAGCGACATATTTTCTAATATCAAATAATTGAAAATTGAATCAAGTTCTAAGGGATTGTCTTAGTAATTCTTTTTTGCATGTAATTCACAAGTGAAAGAAATCTTCAAATAATCATCAAGTGTTAACGATTCATATTTTCTTAAGTTAACCACATATCATTTCCAGATCATCAATGTTTTTTTTCATGCAATGTATAATATTTCTTTGGAAATAATCATGACACATTCTATATTATTTTATAGACATAATAGTCATAAACAATTGGGTTTGAAAAAAGTTTGTAATTTAGGATTATAAAGATAAAGAAAAATAAACAAATTATCAAATGTTACAGCCAAAGAACGTGTAAATAAATACATAAATGTTGTAGCATTAGACTTGAAAATAATATTTTTTTGTAAGGTCATTTCATATAATGTGTAATAAATTCTAGCTATTAAAAAATATATAAAATTTAAAGATGCTGGTTTAATGATAAATTAAAAATTATGCGAAGTTATTATAGCTAACCATTCTTTAATAACAACTTAATATAAAATGATAAGCAAAAACAAATTTTTAGGTCACCAATAATTGTAAAGTTCTTATGTTCATGGAGCATATCCATGTAGAGGCCTACCCAAAGGTGCTATAGCTTCACAATCAAAAATCTTATTATCCTTGGACAAGTAAAAACTTTCCCTAAAGCTTATAACATGCATAGATTGTTAACATATAGGATGTTAACCTAAAGGAAAAGTGGTTTTAATAACCAACATCTAGAATACTCAAGTTGGTGGTGAAGTGTCAAGGTACACTAGTAGAGTTTTTAGAATGGTAAATAAGAACTTTACATGCCCATTAAGATAGACTACAATTTGGATTAGATGATTAATTTCCCAAAAGTTAACATCAAATGATTAAAAGTTTTCTTATAGATTTGATATTCTTTTGAATACTAGATAATATGTTGGGATATCCCTTATTTGAGCCTTTCACACTTTTTCTTAGGTTACCCCAAGAATCACATTATTACAAGAATATACACGACATGCTTCTATTAAACTAGCTAATGGTAGCACTTTATTATTTTATTCAAATTATATTACTTACAATATTATGAGAATCAATATTTATAGATATCTCAAGGCTATAATCATAATTTCTTAGTCTAGGATATGCATGGATATTATTGGAAAACTATGGAACATATTTTAGAATTCTAAAGTATTTTTTCAGAATTCTGAAATTCATCTTGAATTATAAAAAAGATTATTTGGATTCAACCAAAAACATTCTTCAAAATGAAGCAAAATTAATTTGGAATAAGAAGCTCCTAAATTGGCATGTGCGTTTTGAGTGTCGTTGTAGTGAGTGTCAAGGGGGTGGCCTATATGATCAATGCAGCACAGGTAGAGATACACAATTACACATCAAGTCTAATATGTGGGTCAGGATGAGCTAACAAGTCAACTTATGTTGAATAGTCAAGAAAATTCATGGATTACAGATAAACACTGGTCAGTGTGTGTTGAGCGAATGAATGAGTTTAAAGACTCAAGGTGGGTCTAGTATGCCACATTAATCAACAATAGTCGTAGTAAAGGAGAATGATGATGGCAAGCAAAACAAAAATGCAACCTAACACTTGATTTTAAGCTTTTTTAAAGCCATTCTAAAAACATTTTCCCTAACAGAATTATCGTTCCACTATAAGGATATCCTGGGTAGCATTTAAAGCTAGAAGTATCTAAAAAGCTACAAATGAATCTCCAAAAGATTTACCAAATTATAAATTTAAATAATTTAAAAAATAGATAATTGGAAAATTCGAAAGTGTAATAAACAATGGTGTAATTGGCCTTAATAATAGGAATGATATCAGAGACTAACTAAACATTGAGGTGTCAAACTAGGAATGGCTCTAAGTCCATGTAGGAGTAGTATGCCTTCAATGGAACCTCTATGTGATTGGTAGAATGCTACTATGTTACAACCTGAACAAAGTTTTTTAAATGCAAGAACATAACTACTCAAAGATTTTTTTTAAAGCGTGAACTACAACAGATTGGATAAGTCTAAAACAAAAACAATTCTACAATTTTCTCTTCATAGAAGAAATAGTTTTTAATTTTATTACATATGATGCTCAATATGATATGAATGTAGATATGGAAAGCTTGTGTAATTTTTTAAAGCCATGTTGATAATATATATGATCCTTATAGTTTCCTTAACAATGGTATACATGGCTCTGTTAGTGTGCCAATAAGAAAATCAAGAAATGAGGTTTTCAAAATTTTGAATAGTAAGATAATGATATATAATTTCACTAATGGATGATTATATTGATCATAAGTTATATAGTTCTATTTCTTTTTATGATATGCAATTGACATCTCCTAAAATAATTTAATCAACTTTTCCACCATTACTACATAATAGAGTTGCAATAGTTATAGTTTATTACTTAAATTGCATTATTATTTTTATCAATACGTCTAAAGGCTATGGTTGACATGTATGTGTGAGGATGAGCATCCATAACCTTTTGATGTGTTGATGCACTTGAATGTCATATGATAGAAGTTACCATTCGATGATTTTGAGTGTCTCATTCATGTATTAGTATTACCAATTCAATCGATTGGTTCGAATGAGTCCAATGCATAAAGGTATCCATAGTGAGCATGATTGATTCCATACAAGTTATCCATTGAAATTATATAAGAACACATAAGAGTGCAACGACTGGTCTTTGTCTAAGGAACTGTAATATCATTTGATGAGAACCATATTGACAAATATTTTATGAAAAGATTGATGAAGTGAAAAACCAAGCTAATTGAGGAACTGAACCACAAAAGATAAGACAATGTGCCTCATTAACGTATTAGTTTATTATTTTCTATACCATTTGACACAAATCAAACAGATTATAGAGAAATCCAAATGGTCTGTGTCATGCCACATATTTAGCTGATGACAATCTTACTCTGAAGTAAGATATCATGTAATGGATTTTGTGATTGTATGATGTAAGAAAAACCAATTAGTGTCAACATATTTGTCTAATCCTTTGTAATGATTATTAGTATATAAATGATGCACAAAAGATAGCCCTGACTGATAAACCTCAAGAAATGTGCATAGAAGATGGTAATCTAGATGTCAAATGTTATACTAGGCGAATTAAGGAAACATACTACACATGCTAAGAAATTGTTCCCAATGGATGTGATCCAAACTAAGTATTGATACTTTATTAAAATGTCTTGGACCAATCTAAAAGGTCTATGTTAGGTAGCTTACATAGCAACCAATGTATTGCTATGAAGTAAGATATAATTCAATACTATGATGAACTCTATTTCCATGCTTGTTGAAATAGTGGATAAATGTCATTGTATTTGTTTAGTCATTAATGAACACATTTGTACTATTGAAAGTCATGATAAAGGTGCAAAGAATCTAAAGAAAGCCTCTAATGATTCCAAATAAATAGAGAGTCTAATGTATTGTCTAATTATGTCTATCATACCTAAGTGGTGCCATTGAACAAGTCTTTACATAAGGTTGATTTGGAGGATGTACTGGCCATTGAATTAAGGAGTACTAGATGATGAGGATGTAGAAACATGTTTTGTAATTAAAATTAATGAATAATTATGTCAGTTATTAGATCAAATTACAAAGAAATTGTTGAAAAATAGATGGCTTTTTTCTCATTCTTTGCATTTCTTCTTCCTAAAAAGAAGAATAAATTTCATGGGTAGCTTCTTAATTCATAATTTTTCTACTATATTAATGCTACAAAAAAATTATTGTAATAGTAATATATTATGTACTCAATTTACATTAGCATAAGTACTCAAAACATTATGAACCATTCCTTTGTATCTTTGCTATAATCAAGTCAAGTTTAATGAGAATATATTAGAATGTGATTGATTGGTATTCTTTTTTATACAAAAAAATAATGATCTTAAATATAAGAAGAATAGTTATTGTTTGTTAAAATTTAGAGATTACATGGACATTAATTTGCCTACTATGAAATGAGCCACACCAAATAGGTTCATTCCTTTTTCCTAGAATATGATTAACTTGACATTAGTTATGTCAACAAAATTAATCAATCAAAATAGATTTCTTAAGCAAAAATAAAAGATATATGATAAAATCTCATGGTTCTTCAAGATTTTAGTTCATTATTTTTAGCCCTAAATGCTTAGTAATTTCCATAAGAACAAATCCAATTCGGCTATAATGACCATCTGAACGCATTCCATACATTTGATTATGATGGCATTTTTAGTTGTATGATTTTCCTTATGATCATTGTATAGTATATGAACAACTCTCTGGTCAAGCATAATTCAAGCTTTGCAAACTTTTGGAATTTTTTGTGAATTTAGAACCTTAAATGAATATAGTTACTAGATATTTAAGCCTATTATTTTGTTATTACATTTCCTTCCTTGAAAATGAGTTATAATTGAACTACTTTGCAAAGAAATTGATTCATTCTATTTAGTTACATTAACATACAATAGTTGATTCCAATGCTTTTTTGAATCATTGTAGCGATTGACAAATTGTTTGACTCTATAATGATATTTTTATAACCCCAGATTATCGCATAAATTTAAATCAAATGTTATTTTAATGGCTTCAACTTATATATTTTTTAGATTCTATGTAAATTGAGAGTGCTTTAATAGCTCTACAAAGTAGTCTCCAAGCACACAAACACAACCTATAGGGCCCTAGTTATTTTTAGTCAATTCACTAGAACTTCATTTTTCTTAATGCACTACTATGGGAGTCCATTGAACCACTTTTTACATTTTTTAAATTGATCTCAAAAAATCAAAGAAGCAATGTACTTTTCACAATTTGACGATATATTGAACTTATTTAAAAAATTAAGAAACACTTTAAAATTCATAAGAATTATGTTTAACTTTATTAAGAAAATCATAGAGAATCTTTGCTCATTGAATTGTTTTGAATTTTTATCTTATAGATATTACAGCATATGACAAATGGTAGAACAATAAATTCTCAATAGCTGTTGAGTTTGTGTGAGTACACTTCCATCATTGTAGAAGCATTTCATGAATCATGATATTGGGTTTGTTAAATGCCATAATTCATTACAAAGGTGTTCCATAAGGTTCATTTGAGAGTCTATATAAGCACAAAAAGGGCATTTGTTTATAAATTGAAATTCAACTTCCTAAAGTTGTTATCAAAAGGTCTTTAGTTATTTAGTAACCTTCACATTAATAGAAATATTTTGTAGGGTTGATATTATTCTACATGTTCTTTATGACTTATGAGTAAGGCAATTCGTTAACTCTAAGGTTATCCCATCCTAAATTGATGGTGAATTTACTATCCATGGTGAGGGTCCAATAATTGTTACCATCGTTATCTATTTTGTTCCAAGTATCATAAAATACAAAGTAGTGACATGATTCTTTATATTTGATTCCAAGTCATTGAGCATGCTCCATATTTTATACATCTCATGTATAAAAAATGGATAATGTTGCTGTGCAAACTTTTTCAAAAAGCTTTACATTATATACAACCTTAAAATTTGTTTAATTTTTTTACAAGTAATACATACTTTTCATAAGGAAAGCTAATCTTGTTCTAACTAGCAAAATGGTGCTTGCTCACCAAATCACTATTATCCCAAAGAAAACCATTTATTACACTTTCTAAAATGTTAATAATATTATTGAGAAGATATAATATAATTTTATTTATAAAGTGCTATTAACTAGAGGACATGACTAACATGTACTACCTCCCATTGAGAGTAATTTTTTTTTTAATATTTTGTTAATGCATTGTTGAAAGTGGACCACTTATTTCCTACCATTGAATATTGTTCTTGTGCGCTAAGGGATTGGAAGGTAGTATCTTTTCTCAAGCAAGAGCTCCTAGTCATTATGCTTATGCTTTTATTTTGTATTTGTATATCTAATAAAGATGATCCTTTGTATACTAATCTACAAACTTGATGTGCTCTAGAGATTAGAGAATAATAACTTGATATTGTTGATTTAGTGTATATCACCTCTTAAGAAGGGGAAAAGGCAATCTACAAAGCACAAATGGGACTTTCGTAGGCAATCACTTAGAGAGGCCTAATGCTTTGCTTTACCTTGTATATGTTGATTTTTTAAAGCTCTTCTTAGTTCTTTAGCTACAATGTGGAAAAGAAATAGGGATAAAGGGTTAACATGCTTTACCCAATGGTAGAGTTAAATGGAATCTTTTTGTTTCTCGTTAACTAGCAACCAACTCATATTATAGATACTCAAGACTAGATTAATAAATTAGCTATTTAAGTTCAACTTGTGTAGTACATGTTTCCCACAGGATATATCATTGAGCACATTCTAAAAGTCTAGCTCAACAATAAAGCTATTACCTTTCACCTTCTCATTTAAGTTTTGAAGTTGCTCTTATAAAAGTATGTTTCATTATGTAGGTAAAATATCTTTAGTGATTTCTCTTTCGTTAGCAAAAGATGATTGCTCCATTAATATGATGGTAGGTAAAAAACACTATAGGCTAACGACCAACAACTTAGCATATTTTTGAGAAACTATAATGAAATCCTCATGAAGTCTTCGAAAGGTGCATTATAATTAGTCTTTAGAAGGAAAATTAAATTAGCACTATCGCATTCTTTTGGACATGGCTATCAATAAGAAAATCATTGATAGCATCATAAATTTCATCTTGAAATATGGGCCAAGAATGCCTATAAAACAAAATATTAAACCCATCAAATCTATAGGCACATAAAGAATCCATAAAAAAATTATTGTTTTTTGTATTTTCTCCTTATTAAGTAGCTGAATTCGCATCATATTACCTTTTGGTTAGTCTAAGCATCATAAATCAAAGCACCTCTCACTTTTCTTAGTAGGGAATAGTGAGACGTCAAGCAATTCACAATGTATTTGGCAATTGATGCCTTCTCTATGACCCAACTCCCACTTGGATCATTTATTTTTTTTATATTACCCTTCATTTGCTTGTTATTGAACATTGTGTGGATGACATTTGTATTTTTATCACCATTCTTCTGCTACAAAGTGCTTATCTATCAAATCTTATCCATTTGATGTAGTAGCACCCATTACATAGCGTAGAGGTTCAAATTGGAGCTGCACTAGGTTTTTTTTAACTTGGAGCCCTTTCAGGATTGGCTAGTATATTTGTCATTAAACTCTATTATTATTATCATTGTGTGGAGTAATACAGTAGACCTTTGTTTCTTGCATATTTCTATTTTTAATAGTTCATTAATTTATTTTCTTTTATAGCTTAGTTTACATTATTTCAAGAACAAATGGAAACTATTTGGGAATTTTTATCTCATAATCAATATATTCCATTCATCCATCTAACAAATCCATCAGTAAAAAAATTTCCTTGAAAATTGATTTAAAAATGGATAAAATTTAGGTTTGGGCTTTTTTTTGCTGTCATCCGCCTCTACCAACTTTTGTTAAAATCACCATTTGCTATGTTTCATCAACTCGTGCTAACTCTCTTCAATATGCATTTACCCCAAAGTGTCAATGCATCGATACCGATGCTACTCGCCAAAATTGGAACCCAAAGTGATATTGATCCACTCGTGTCGTACCGTGTGTTGCCTATTACTTCACCTTTCTCCATTATTACTACTTGAAATGCATGTGCTCATTTAGGAACTAATTATAATAATTAATTGTTTAGCTTTTCAAAATGTTTTTTTCTTTTTTTTTTGAAAAATTCTTGATATTTATTTTTTAATTTGTTGTGGCTTTTAGAATTCTAAAATGACCTATAGAATTCAAAAAAAGTTTTGCATAGTATTCTTAAATGTCTTCTCCATACATCTCCTCAATTTTAGTAACCATGGTTCGTTCATCTTAAGTTTTCTTAGTTCTAACCATGATAACTCATCTATAACTCTTTGAAGTTTTTAATCTTCTCTATAACATGTTATTCTTCCTCTTTATTCTTCAAACATATATTACCAAATTAAGTTTTACTCCATTCTATTAGTTGGGCTTTAGTTCTCTTTAGCATATAAACTAGGGCCTACATTCCTCACCTTGAAATGGGAAGATTACAATTATGAGCAATAACTAGAGAAAATTATATACTTCTAATCCAAGTGCATTGGAATCAAAGTTTTCTAGAATTAGATTTAATTGTGGATGGGGAAATTATCAATAATAAGGATTTGAATAACAAGAACTTGTTCATATGTTGAGCCACTATTTTATGAAGTCTTTAAGAAAATCATAATTTAATAAGGTTCTATCAACTAGAATCATCTTTATATTTTTGAACCTTAGTAAAGACATTTGACTATCCTTTTCATTTACAAAAGACAAATTGGTCTCCACCATTTATCTTAAATCCCTCATAAGATATGTTCTATTAATAAAGGAGTTGTTGGCATAAACAAAAAGACAACACATCATTTACGTATCACCATGTGAAGAAAATATTCTTAATTTTCAATTTTTAACATTGTGAGTACTAAAACCAAAATAGCTATACGTTGTTCGAAATGTTGCGTCACAATAATCAAAATTTAGTCTCATGTAAAGGGTGTCCATTAATCCATTAATTTCAAAGGATTCCATCATTGCCATTAACTTTATTTTGTGCAATAAAAAAATGTTATTGAGACATCAAGCTACTGTATAACTTACTAGACCATTTATAATGTCTACATTTTCAGATTCTTGAAAGCTTCTTTTGGTCATTTTTAGGAAAATCACATTTTGGACATTCCATTTAGTGTCTATTCTTATTGACTTGTCACTATTAGCCACTACGAAGTCATTCAAGTCTATACTAGAAAGCTTGAGTCCTTGCTTTTTCCTAAAGATCTTTATTTTAGCTTTTGAGAGATTGAATATCTACTTGCTGTTTAAGCTACATGTCCTTCTTAAGTTTCAAATTACATTAATATTGTTACACTTACTTTACAATTACTAAGTGAAATTGATCATACTATCATTGAAAAGATGATTAATAGAACAATTAGGTTTTTTCATAATGTGCAGATGGTTTGTGATGTTGTGGGGTGCTGATATTTTCTTATAGATTGATGACTACCAAAGTTTGAAGTTTCACATTACTTATTACTTCTCTAATTGGAAGTATCTCATCTTCTCCATTTCTTACATAGAAGGATTTAGAACCTTTTTCATGCTTTCATTAAACCATTGAGAATCCTTTTCTATAGTTTCTTTGATAATACCAGGAAAAATTTTCATTACTTAATTTTTTTCAATAAAAAATTGTTGCACTCATTCTCTCTAAAGATTCCAATTTCTAAAGGAAGAGTTTTAGCAAAATTGACCAAAACATAAACTAGAGCTCTGTGGAGCCTTGTTAAGTTTATTGTGATAGAAATAATTTTAATGACTTGCTAACTATTAACACGATTGAGGATAGGGCCTACCTATTAACCCAGTTGATTAGATGGTGCTCCAATAAGATACACAACAAAGATTAAAATGGTTTATTATTGAGCTAAAAAGTTGGAACCATTTGAGGTCCCTCATTTGAAAGACTACAATTTTCTAAATGTTTTACATCCAACATCAAATGTTTTTCATTTGAAGTGAAAATCATAAGAGCACATGCTTACTTCTTCATGATAGACTAAAAGATTCCAATTGTTTTTTATTCTTACTCTTTGAAATTCTATGTTGGGTCATTCAACATAAAATGTTACCTATTAGAGTGATTTTGAAGGAAGTAACCTTTTTAGAGACATGACAATCATCAAACATGACCTTTTACTCACACTTTAAAAAACACATTAGCATTATCATGATTGGTGAGGAAAAAAATGTTTCCTAAATTCACTATAAAAGAAGGGCCACTAGGTTAATGTGCATTTGATATACCCAATAAGGAAGAGGAGTATTCTTGCAAGATAATGTCCTTAAAATCGTACTGGAAGTGTCATCTTGCTCATAGAAAACTTGAAAAATTCTGTGACCTCACTATCATTTCAATGATTGTTTGTGATGTTCCCTTGAAACATTTGTCAAAAATAACATTTTTATAATTAAAAATCAAGAATTCTTGAAATAATGCAATTAATCCTTATGAATGATTAATTTAAAATTTTATTAAATGAAAATTTTTACTCAAAATAAATTATGTTTCTTTGTTTATTGTTTAATCTTGGATTCATGCCCTTTTTTCTATTAACTTTTCGTTTCAGATATCTACTTGTTTGCTTATGCCTCATTAATTTCCTTCTATTTAATTTACTCCATGTTGTTCATTTGAGTTTTGTACGTTGAACTTAAGAAAATGAGCTCCTTGCATCATATCAAGAGTGTTTCGATAAGAGAGTGAGTGAATTATTAGGAATTTTTTTCTAACAAAAATATTTTAAGAAAATGTTTAAAAACTTGATAATAAGCTTAAACAAATATCTAAAGTAATTTTGTGAAAATTTGAATTTTTATTAAAAGAAGTGTTAATTTCTATTTAATAATAAAATTTTGAGGTAATTATGAAATGGGACGATCAAGAAAAATTTTAGAGAATAATTAAGTATTGTTTAGGTGATTCATCATAAAATCATAAAATCAAAATTATGTCTACTCCACAAAAAACAAGGCATAAAAAAATAATGTATATAAGTCTTTTGCCAAAAAGTGGGTATGCTAAAATATCAAAACAATTAAATAAAAAAATAGGCTATAATGCTCATATAATGAAGTAAGATTTGTAGTAAGAGGAAAGGAATTTGGAAAGCAAAATATGTACACAGTCATTCCTACACTTGAGAAATGTACAACTATTTTAAACTAATAAAGTCGAAAAAGTGGAAATGTGACCTTGTTGTTTTTAAGAAGGGATGTCAAGTGGGCAAAGAAGGACAATGCATAAAGATAATGATGAGCTCTGGCTATTAATGTCACTACTTTAACTTTTTCATTAGAATTTTTAAAAAATTTCATCTATTTTTTTGATCAATAATTACCCAATTTATAATGTTTTCTAATAGCTAAAAGTGTTTACCAAACTAACCATTTGATGTTTCTAGTTAACAAATGTTTTTTTAATTAAAAACTTAATATTATTTAATTAAAATTTATAAAAACTAGTAAATGTTGGTTAAAATAGTCATTTTAGGAGTTTTTTTGACTAAAAGAATGTTTGAACATTTGATTGTGAAAATTACACAAATGGCCAGTTAGGAATAAACTAGAGTAGTTTAGGTATTTGGATTTCATATGAACTATTAAATGTGAAGGATGATCTAATGACTAGAATTAATTTTATTTATAGATTAAATGCAAACCATGCAATCATTTAATGGAGCAATCAAATAGTTAGTTGAACTATCACCTAAAAAAAATGATTGTGGCTATGATCAATTGATTGTAAAGTTGCATGATTAGTCACCTCACATCACTATTATAATTTACAATTAGCTATAAGGAAAAGAGCTTTAAATTTATCTCCTACATGATGTATTTACTCTTATTTTTTTCTCCATATGAGACATTTTGTTTACATTAGAAATAGTTTGATTTTAGGAATACTACCACAAAGTTTATTTAAGATGACTAATTGATTTATGAATGCAAGGTGTAATGCCTTGATTGAAGATACTTCTATCTATTATTAGGAGTGTTGCTTTAATTCAATTGTTGTAGCGAAGTAGTTCAACATTAACGCTCTATGCTTAAAATTTGTTACATATGTTTAGGATAGTTAATTCGAGTGGAATTGGTTTTTTATAATTTTTTAAATTTAATTAATTACCATGGTAACAAAAATAATAAAAGTTATGAAAATTGATACTTAAGATGATCATGGTGAGATTATCAAAGATATTAAGAACTAAAATATTTTTTTAAAGTTGATTAATTTAAGTTTGAATTTAATTTTTATAGCTTGCATAGACAATTTAAATTAAGCTTATATTCTAAAAAAATTTAAAATTCCAAAAATTAATTCAAAATATATTTCTTTTTTACCTGCCATTCTAAGAATTTCATATTTACTACTCTTCTTATTTAAAGGTCAACAATAAAAAATCAGACTTTTAGAAGTTCTTAATGCCTCTTGGAGGTCATCTTCATTACTTAGCCAGAGAAAATATATCCAAGCTTTATGATTATGTTAAAACCTCACATAATTGGGTTATCATCATCGAAGTCTCTTTGATCCACCCCCTAGGTCATTAGGATAACAACATTCACCATTTTATAATATAGCAGAAGTAAACCTCTAAAAGTGAAAATAAACTTGCAAGGTATATCTTTAATCGATCATGTAACTACTTTTTTTTAATAAAAAAAGATACAATTATACACACATAATAAACACACACACACAAAAAAAACACACACATACACACACACACATTTCATTTTTCCATAACCTAGCTCTCAAATGATCTAACTCTATCAAGCATAAGTTTTTTAAAAGAATGATGTGTTGAACAAAATTCTAAAAAACCACATTATCATATTGTACATACTAAATCCAAGGGAAATATTATCATGCAAATAATTTATCAATTTCTCTCATTTGTGAAACCATAACTTGTATAAAATATCTACAAAATCAACAAAAGCACATAATTCTAATCTAATCTGAGGTATCATGAATAACTATCAAATTTGATAGAAAAAGTAATTAGTATGCACCAAGTCTAATATGATAATCTGATATAGTCTTATATTTAAATAAAATATAATTGATGAGAAACAAGTATCAAATCAATTATTATTAATGATTAAATAAATAAAATGAGTTATCTAACTAATTCACTAGCTCTAACTATGTCTAACTCAATTCTCACTCAAATTTTAATGAATTGAACTTTATATAAATGGGACAACAAGGTGCTTCAATAAGGAATCTTTGAGCCACACAATAAAACTATTATACAACAATACGAAATATGAATGTAACAATGGAATGAACCTTATGAATGAATGACATCAATTTCTAACTAACCAAATGATATAGTCATCTAATAACTAATTCAATATATATTTTCTTACATAGTGGCTAATCAGATACATAGCATCCACTTCATGATATAATATAATTTCTTATGCATACGAATCATCAAAGCTATGTCATGTTTTCAAATAATGTAATTTACCATTTGACTTAGTAATGATAATGACATGGGCATTCATGTAGGATTCTAAGAGTCTTCAAGAACCACAATTAGTCCCCAATATTACAAAGCACACCATTAGATTTCTTATAGAACTAAATATGTAATTGTTCCCTTTTGGGAATGTTCATACAATGGCTTCCTACAAATGCTAGAGATTCCTATCATGAAATGTGGCACTCCAACTATATGCTTAACCATTCACATTTAACTAACAACAAGTCAAGGGAGTAGGGTAGTTAACATGTCTATCTCTATAGTGAGCGTCGATAAGGGAGAGTCCACTATACCTAAATGCCTTAGGGTTCCTATTAAATCCTAATTCAATTATCTAGAATTTCTTAGAACATTTTTCTTATATTTAATCTTACCCACATTTTGTTTTGTACCTTCCTATCTACAATAGCCATAGCGTTCATTATGGATTGGCTTTTAACATTAGATTATATATTTAACTTATTATTAGTACCAATAAGTCTCGATTCACATGAGTATCACTAGTGACCCTTATGATCCCAAGGCCATCCAAAGTCATCGTAATGATCATAAGGCCTCTTTTAAGCCTCCACACATTTCTCAGATCACCTTCAAGATTGTCATCATGTGACTTAAGAACCTAAATAAAATAACTTGTGGTCTTGCCCAAATAGCATATTCAACCCAAGGTCTAGCTGGCATCTTTACCATATTGCTTACATGGCCAAACCTATAACAACCCTATGTCTTATTCCAAGCTCTTCCACCTTCTTGCAATGCCTCGATCGATAGCCTAGCTAGCCAAAGCTTAAATTTCATTGTTCACAAAAAGTTCACAAATGGTATTTCATGAGTCTATCATAAAGACTAATGTTTATAAATTATCCATAAAACCTTTATTATAACGTCTAACTTTAACCTTAATAGTTTTAGTTATAACCAAATGCTTTGCTTCTAATCGAACCCCTACTTAACTTAGCCTTCTCTTAAGGACTTAAACTAAGCCCTCCAAGACTTTCTAACAAGTAACAAGAATCACAAATATCTTAGAATCCATTTAGGTTCTCATGAGGACTAAACTAATGCCTCCAATAACTTAGCCAAGCCCATGGTTCTGTGCTTCACAAGTAGACCATAAACAAATGAATGGTTGGCAGCAACATCATCTAGAGTTTTTAATTTATTTTCCAATGTTTTTAAATTGTTTATTACTTAACCTATGGTATATCATATATCAAATTGCATTTCAAGTTATGATTCAATGCAAAATAGGGATGTTGATCTAATAAATTCTATTATCTATTGTGCCCACTAAATGTTTGCTATATTGAAGGAAATAAAAAATTATCATGTTACCATGTCATTACCCTCATGATGTAACCATTACTCTTAGTTTACGATGTTATAAATATTCACAATTGGCTTTAAATTTTTTCTTCATTGACTACCAAATTACACATATACTTAACTATTGGAAGCAATTTAATAGCTTTAGGATTTATTGGACTAGAGGTAGATCAATAGCAAGGAAATGGAAATGGAAGAATTAGTGAATCGTGTTGCTACTACACTGTATCATAGATAATAAGATAAGAATAATAAACTACACATGAAGTTGGCGCTCTCATCTACTTCCATGATCAAAATTATCCCCTAAATGTTTTGCAATGTAAGAATTTTCTTATAAGGAACTTTTAGAGCAACCATAGCCTACATAGGCTACAAGTTATTTCACAATATACGTTTACCACCATCATGGCTAGATGAAGGTCAACATTGAGCCTATCTATATTGCAAAATATTGTGTGTACAATAGTATATCAATTTGGATGGAAAGATAAGTATTTTATTTTATTATTTACCTAATTCCTTCACAAATTCCTCACCACATGGGTGTAGACCTTGGGATTAACTCCTGCATTCCAACAATAGCTCACAAGTGCTATTAAAAGTACCCTAAAAAGGAAACATTTTAATATGTATCTATTTTTATGAATTTTTACTCAATTCAAGTTTTTCCATATTTATTGTGAAGGGAGCACTACTATGGATTACGTGGAAAACTTTATCTTAAATAATGATTTTTTGTGAGACTAAGGCATGTCCCTTCCTTAATGTTTTCTTTTGCTTTTATTTCAAGATTATTTGTATGAACATCCATGTTGTGACATCAATATAGGCTTTAGCAATAGTTTTTCAAAAAACAAATGCTAAGAGGAGGAGCACTTAGCTTAACCTTATAGTGCATTCATCATGACCCAAAAAAACAAAGACAAAGAATCTAAAAGAGAAGACACATCAACACCCACAAGGTTAAACCAAAAAAATGAAGACTAGTCCCAAGACATGAATGATGCATTACGGTAGTTACATTGTTGGATCCACATAGACATGAATTTTTCTCACCAATAATCTTTCCATATTGGCACACTGAGCGCTTAAACCTATGACATTGGTTTTGATACGACTTGCATCTCCAAATTTGTGGAATTAAGCATCTAAGGCTTAGATTTATCTTATTCTTACATTATTCTTCTTAATTTCCTCTGTCATATTCATTAATCTAAATATTGTCTCTTCCATGAAAAATGTTTCATCCCTAAAATAAAAATTTTTAGCCATTGAGTGATCCATTTTTTATCTCTCTTTATGCATGATTGTACATTTCATGAAATGTTGATCATTGATAGCATTCAAAGATAAAAAATTCATTTCATGGTATAACTCGATTGACTTCCTCCTATTTGAAAGTTACACACACATAGTTTGTCCGCAATGATGCTTTAGGAATATTAATATTAAATAAGCTACTAAGATCATGGTTAGTGAGCTTATCATCCATCTTGCATACAAAAGATTTTTGTTTCACTTTAGTCATCTATTATATAAAAAGTATGCAAGAAATACTAAATTGTCTTACTATTATATAGATTCCATAGTCAAAGATCATCTGCAAGTCTGGTTTTAGAGAAACAAAATATTATGGGTCAATTTGTTTGAACTCTATCTCAGTAGAAAATGATTTCAAAGCACTCCACCAATCCTTCCCAATAAGCCTCAAGGTATACACTAGGTCAAATGATTTTCTTTGCTAGAAGTTTTAACAATTATCATCTAGATAACATGGAAGAGAATTGTAGAATTTGTAGAGCACATAACATTGCCTAGATTTAAGAACTATTCTAGTATTATTATGCAAGTAACTGTTACACAATGTTATGGTATTCACAAAGGCAAATACTAGTTCTTAAAAAATTAATTTTTTATCTAAGTGCTAATTCAATAATCATCTTAATGAAACATAAGAGATTACCTTAGCACTGATTCAATTATAAAAATGCAAGTATATGTACACCCTCATTTGATCTAGGACTTATTATAAAATATAGTTACATTAGTCCTGTTAATAAAATCCTAAAAAAAGAATCATGCATATATAACCAAAATATTTGGTTTCAACCCACACAAATTATAGTTTAATTACATAGCCTTGAGGTATATCCTACCTTGAACCATGTAGTGGAGTTCACCAATGAATGTGCCTCCTTTTCTTCAAGATCTAAGTTATCCATCATCACCTCTCCAAGACCGCAATTTTAACTCTTTCTCCTACTTCTTCAAGGCTTAGCTTTTGTAACACCCAAGGAAATAACAAATAATTCCTTATATAGGTGGCTAACCAAATTTTCTAAAGATAATGCGGTTAAAGGTGATGTTAGTCGAAGATATCTCTTACTTAATTCACCGAAAACCTTTTTGGATGAGACATAGAATTCTCTATCGAGACTTTTAGCTAATATCTTGGGACAACAAAATCTAGTCATCCTCTATTCCAAAAATGAAGAGTAAATTTATGCCAAATGGGTGGTATAAATTGTATTGAGCACTTAGAGATTAATTTGTATACAATAAGAATATAAAAAATGAAACAATAAATTCTCAAAACAAAAATATGTAACACACATGAAGCACCAATCCAAGGCAACCTTAGCTAAAAGGGGACCAAGAGCAACACAAGGGTGCTCAACTAGTTATCTCAATAATAACATAGAGACGGACTTCTTGCAGAGGTGTTTGATAAAACTATCTTTGCAATAATGAAAGAGAAAAGTAAAGGTGACATGGGTGTTTACTGAAAGCATTAAAACACTTCACTATATCTTACAAGCAATCTTGAGTAACAACTACATGTAAAATTAGTTAAGACACTTATGAATACCAAATTGAGAAGAGTACTGAATGCAATGATAGGTAGGACTGCAAATTTGTGAAAACATTAAGAAATCAAGTGAAAAGTGATGACAAAATGCACAAAAATGATGAAGCAAAAGTGATCTATAAAGCCAAAGAAACAACATAGTAAAGGAAACCATTATGTAGCTAGGATAGAAAAGTGATGTCATATAATCAAAGGTAAATTAGCTTGGTACCTCATCATGCAAACCCTTCTCCTCTACTCACAAAATTACTACTCTAACATGTCATCATGTTAGAGTTTTGGTACAATCAAAACTAGAACTCAACATGACACAACAAAACAATGAAAATTTTGCTCCTACAAAGATCAACTATTTCAAAGGATAGGCTATCGATTTTTAAAAACTCACAAATAATAAAATAAAATAAAATAAAATTCAAAATTCAAATTTCAAAATTGGTGGTCAAGATCAATTTCCACAAAGATTTCTAAGAAACTATCATTTCATTTTAAAAAAAAACTGTTTTCTAAAAAGCTATTTCCCAAAGTTATGGTTAAAATAATTTCAAAACAACATTTTAAAGAGCTATCATTTTGGACCAAAAGTTATGTGGTCAAAGCAATTGGTAAGTAATTTTATAAAAAGCTTCAATTTTTGTTTCAAGCCAACCAGATTGGTTTTGGTGCTTACAATTTTGTTCAAGGTTGAAATTTCATGGATTTGGTCATTATGTTTTGCGTCAATGTGGTACACATTGGGTCAGTGAATTGATAAGATGTCAGCAATGTTCAAGGTCATATCAAGATGGTCATGTCATAAATTAATTGGGTGGGGCTAGTGTGATTTTGATGGTGCCAGGAGTTAGATTTTGGTCAATGTATTACAGAGTGGGATGTTCGATAAGTTTTGTGTTAATTGTGTCATGGGATTAAGCCTAAATGACTAATTCACTGATCTATTTTCATGGAGAATAGTCTAAGTCAGCATCGATTCTAATGGGGTCAAGTTAACAATGAGCGATAGGGGCAACAACGAATGATTGAAACAATAGAATTGGGCTAAATGGGCCTTTTTGTATCTTTTATTCATTCATGATGTGAAATTTGAACATATTATAGAATTATAGGCTCCATTGTAACTCAGCACATGAGGAAAAGATAGCTTGATTTCTAGAATTTTCGACACATGTCTAACTGGTCCTTGAGCAAGAAAAATCTTTCTTAGTGTTCTCTCTAATTTCTTTGCAAGGTTGTTAGGCCACAAAAACTATTAACATTTTGAATTCACTAATGGGTTGGTTAATCATTTATAGCCTTAATCTTATTATAGTAAGAAGATACATCATCTTTAAAGTTTGATGTCCAAAAGGTTAAGATGATAAGAAACAAATGTGCACTTTTTTATGTTGGGTAGGGGTGTTCTCCCTATGCATGGAACAAATCTTTCTAAGGTGATCTAATTTATGTTTAATGATATTACTAAAGTTCAAGATGTCATTAAAGTAAACTATCACAAACTTTTTTAATTAGGCTATTTAGTTTGTTGTTCATATAGATGTGCTTGGAGTGTTAAATATGGTGAAGGGGATGACTAACCACTTGTATAATCTATCGCTTACTTTGAAAGTAGTTTTTCACTCATCCCTTAGCTCGATTCTATCTTGGTGCTTTCTGCTTTTTAAATTAATATTGGATAAAATAGATGCTCTAAAAGTTTGGTCCAATATTTAAACAAATTCTCCATAAGCAATCCCTCTTTACGGTTTGAGGGGTAGGAACAACACATCGATTATGACATTTGCAAATGAATACTTTGCCTAATTAGCATTGCACTTGTTTGTTGAGTTCTTTATTTTTAGAAAGATTCATCCTATAATGTAACAAATTTAGTAAACTAGTACATTGTATGATGTCTACAATATTACTTACTATGAAGGAGTGCTAAACCTTAGGGTTCATTTGTAAAAATTTTTCAAAAGCCAAATAAAATAGATTATGTAGTGATAGGTATTGCAATATAAGGTATTGTTATGTCTTAAATGAAACTTTCATTGATAAATTCTTTATCAACTTTACCATGGGACATAAATAGGATTTTTTTATTTGGGATGTTGGGTGTTTTTTGATAGGTTCGACAAGATCTTTCTATGTTGATCGGTGTATGTTAAATTTTTAGTCATGGTGTTTAAATGTGCATGTGCTGGTTGTGCTAGCAATAATGCCATCGTGGTCACATAACCAGGGTCCTAACAAGATGATACTTCATATTAACATAGCAACAACATCACATAAATATCTTTGAAACATCTTGCCAATTTAAATGGTATAATTCATATTTTTACACACATGCATATTTGTTAATAAAAAAAATTAGTGAATGGGTTTATGTGATGAATGATCTATAGTCTAAGGTATGCTACACCTTTTGTAGAAATGGCATTGATGCTAATGCCACTTTCAATGATATATTTATAAACCTTTTCCCTATGCTTGAAAAAGAATTGAAAAATTGTGGCATGTCTTCAATTTCTAGTTCCCTTTGGTTAGGTCAGGCAGCTTCTTACGACAACAATGGTCTAGTGTCATCAATGTTGTTCACTCAATCTTTGTGAGAGTGCTCATTTGCAAACTAGGATTAGGAAGCAATTCTTTGATCTCTTATTTTTTCATTTGTGTTCAATACCCCATAATCTTCTTTGATTTAGCTTACCTGTCATTTTTGGTGTGAGGCTATCCTATGACTTCACTTTTAACATCTACAACAAGTTACTTGGGTGATTGATTATAGGTTGGTTGGGTTTCATTATAAGTTTAGGAATAGGGAGGGCGTGATGGAGTATGTTTTGGTATACTACATGTAGAGAGTCTGGTGTTGGTCGGCTTGAAGTTTAACATGGTTGATGCTTCAACATTTTTTACTTTATAAATGTTTCTAGGTTTCATGGTTAGTAGAATTCCTATAGGCCTCTTCTAAGGTGTGAACGCTTTCTTGAAAACCACTTTTAGATGTCTTTAAGCCCAAATCAACATCTAGAAGTGGGGACCAAAGGCTCGAAATTAACACCATAATACAAATGTACTCATCAAAATGAGTAATGTACTTATTAACATACTTTCCTCATTTTGTTGGGCATGACATTGGTGAAGAAAGTGATTGATTTAAGAGAGGTATATACATTTTTATGAGTGGTGATCCCCTTTGCTAACAGCAAGTTTTTATGATTTTCATAGATAGTTATGGTTGTTTTCCCAGTTTCATTTGTGCAAACAATGCCTTTGTTTTTTTTGTTAAGTTTAAACCATTAAACAATGGTCCAAGGAAACTTTCCACTTTATGTATTTTTAAAGGTTTATGATACCTTTAAAGATGAGAATGCCACATTTTATAGACTTTGGTTGCTTGTTACCATAATTATCTTAGTGTTAACCCAAATTGTTTATAAAAGGTTTTTGATTGGAGTGGATGACAATATTATGTTTGAGAACGTGGTCTGATTTTGAGCTTGCTCTAGTTCAATTATATGGAATGCATATTTCCCTAACTAGACTTCCAATGTTTGTATTCTAGTTAATCTTTCTTAAAGGGTCACTTTTCCTTTGTTGATGGATGGGTTCTCCATGTGACAAGTTCTACATGATATCATGTGTATAAATTGTGCCTTTTAGGAAATAGAAAAGAAACTCTCTTATTTCAGCTTTATCACTTTTTTAAGATTAGTAGCTAATAATGGAAAATTCAAAAGAATGTTTAGTTTAGTATTGTTATGCTATTAGCATTGCAAACATCAATATAATCAAGCTATAGAGGAAGATTTGATGCTTAACTAGTGGTATAAACTGTAATAAGCATTTAAAGATTAGCCTACATAAATTAAGAATAAAGAAAATGAGATGATAAGCATGAGAAACCTTGATAGACAACACAATTGATAGAGCTATGCAATACAACCTTGGTCAAGAAGGAGCCAAGAACAACACAGGAATCATTTCTTATGCTAAGCCTATTACCCATTTGAATGGCACAAAGAAAGGGTATTTGGAAAGTGGTTTGTCAACACCAATTTTGTTATATGGAAAGAACACTATAAACGTCACATGGGTGTAGATTAAAAGCCTTGAGAGACATTAATAAGCAATATAAAAAAGATGTAGAAAAAAGTAACTTACACATAAAGTCAGTTAAAAAAACAAAAAGATGAATTGAGAAAAGCAAAGAAGGTGACAATTAGTAGTAGAAGAAATCTAAGAAAACATTAACTATTAATGTGAAAAGAGATGAGGAAGTGAAAGGAAATGACATAATAAATTTGAATCAATGATGTAAAAGAGACATTAAAGTTAAAGGAACCATTATGCGACTTCCACAAGAAGGTGAAACAGTAGTGTTATAGGTAAACTTGTACACCATCCCATTGTCTAAGCTTCGCACTCTTCCTCCTAATATTGAAACATAGAAGATTTAGCACATTGGAGTTCTCATTGTAATTAATCCTAGAGCTCGACATCACATAACGGAAAAAGTGCAATTTTACACATATAAGAATCATCTCTTTGAAAGGGTATGCCTCCTATTTCATAAAGAGCATATGTATGAAAAAAAGAAATTAAAAATTTAAATTTGATGTAATTAGCTCTTACTAAAATATTTTTGAAAAGCTACCTTTTATTTTTAAAAAATCTATTTTCTAAAAGGTAGTTATTAAAGTATTGTTCGAACTTATAGGAAAATAGCTTTCTATAAAGTTATTATTTTGGTCCAATGATTCCAACGTCCAAATAGTTGTGAAACTATCTTTGTAAAATGTTGCATTTTCATTTTTTTTATTAGCCAGGTTCACATGGGTCATCTAAATCAAGTTGTGTTGGATTTTGTGGATTAAATCAGTGAATTAGCACACCATCAAATGTGTTGCAGGTAAAATCGAAGTACGTGTGTTTTAGATCTAGCCATCAATTCATTGTGGTGTTGATGATGTCTTGGTCAAATTTTAGTTGAAGTGTCATTGATGAAGTTAGTAGGTCAATGTGACATTGATGTTGTCATGGATTAGATCTGGTTTAGTGTATAACAAAGTGTGACAAGATGTAAGAGTAGCATTAGTAGATCTAGTTTTCTTTAAGGGTCATTCAAAGTTTTCTACTTTTAAGCTGGTCCTTATGGGTAAGCACAAAGTTGTAGATCTAGGTGTGATTGTAGGTCATATGAGCTCATGATCTAGATTGGACTTTAAAGACTTGTTCATTGATCTATTCCAAAAAAACAAGGTCCATGTATGCTCGTAAGTCTAATCTTGTCAGTGGTGTTAAACAAACAAAGGCATTGACAAATAATGAACCATTTTTTTGGATCCTTTTCACCTTCTTCACACGAAAGTCAGCTTATAACATAATTTTAAGCAATATTTTAACCCTACATATAAACAATGGATAATTGATTCCCTAAAAGTGTTAAGAGATGATTGATTGGTTTCTAGGCATCAATAATGTTAACTGATGCCAATACTAAGAATCCAACCAAGATTGTTTGCATTGATTGCCCCTCAAAAACTTACTATTGCTTTTAGAAAAAATGTATGTTTTATGCTCTAAAGATCTTACTTTGCATGTTTTAAAAGTTTAGTAGATTGTTCATGATAATAGCTATTGATCCTAAATATTCCAACTCATAGTCACAATAGTGATCACATTCTCAAAAAGTGAAAATAAGAAAAGAATATTGGTAGTATTGAAAAAATAACAAGAGTATTTTAGTTGGTTTAGTTTCTACCCAAGTGAACCATTGCATTGCAAGTTGAGAAGGCATCACCTATCATTTTTAAAAAGTAAACACAGAACCTCACCTTGATTGTTTTTCACCTTGTGCTATTGCATAACCCCTTGTATATTTTTCCAGTTGGAACATAATCTAAGTTGGTCTCTTACAATGTTAAAGCCAAACTTTCTTAAGACTTCTAGGTTAGACTCAAACATCACAAAAATTGAAACTTTTATAATTAAACCCCAATAAAGTTATAATTCTAAAAAGCAACTCCCTTTGCTTAAAGCATAATACATAAGATTCTATAAATTGTGGGTCATGTGTAGAACATATGAAAAATAAAAAACAAGCACTCCCACAAACTTTGTTGATGCATGAGTTTGATGAGAAAATTATGTAGAACAATGCACTTCTTCAACAAAACTTCCAATAAGCAGTTGTAAGCTTTTAATGATAACAAGGTTCTTAAAATAGTTAGCTAACATAAAATTAATTTAATGAAGGAATAGTTGTATTTGTTTCCATTAAGAAATGTTATGTCACATGAATTCCAAAATTTTTTATTCTACTCAACTTACAAAAACTTTAGAATAGTGTTTCTTTCTTAGAATTAATTCAATACCATCAAATAGTGAATTTAACAATAAACTTTCCTAGATAGGCCTATAACTAACTTAAGAACCTCTACTGGTTATGCAAATTGATTGTTTACCTAAACGGTCATATTTACTACGAATTAATAACTTCTAATGAACTTGGTATACATTATGTTACGGATAGTGTCCACATGCATTGTCTTGTTTAGGTGCATTTATTCTGACATTCCACACATATATATCAATGCATTGTCAATTTTTATGTGCTGTAGATTTCTAGAATTAATTGAACAAATGTTCCTTTATTCTGCACAAGGTTCATAGACATATGTTGGATGCACCTTGGATTTGTGCTTGCCTAACAAATACTCAAAGTACCTTAGATGTTTGTGTGTGTAATAAATTATTTTCAATACATGCATTTTGCAATTGCAATAGCTGGATTTTTAAAAAATTTTAAAACCATTTTATGAGTGAACTTTGAAAACATTCAAATGATGTCCTTTGACATATTTTAAAAAACATCATGCCTAAAAATTAAATCATACAAGATAAAGTTTGGAAAAATATCCACACATACATTTTTCCCAAAATTGTTCCTTATTTGTTGACATTGCGAAGGATCTTTCTTTCTTTAAAGCCTCCATGGTTATTTCTAAATTCATTTTGCATTTCATTTGCAAATTGAATGTTTGTCATAGTATCATGAACGATCATGAGTTGTTGTTGAGCAGTCGCTTTAAGCACACTTATTGCTTCAATTATGACTTTGAATTATCCCGATTTGAGGTTCATTTGGACTTCATTTTAAGTGTATTGAATTAATCTCTTATTCACTCAAGTGTTGTCTATAAGACACATATCTTTAATATAATATAACCAACTTGGCAAACTTGTTAGTGGCTTACGTTATTAATATTCTTATCAACTAAACATAAACTTGAATCATGAGGCTTAGGAGGTCAATAACATAGATATTATGTGAACCATATGAAACAAATATTAAATATGAAATGAATAAAATAGTTACTACTAAATAATTTATCATTTTCATAAATAAATAAAAATTTATTATTTCAAATAAACTAATAAGAAAAAAAATAATATAATTTTATGTTTATAAAAAAAACTCTAAGATGCTTAGAACTATATAAATAACATGTTAAATACTATTTTTTTTGTATATGGGCATATTCAAACTTTCTTATTATCAAAGAGATTTCCATTTATTAGAAATATCATAAATAGGTTATTACAAGACAAGAAAGAAACTTTTAAAAAATATTTAATTTTAGCAAAATAGTTAATAGTGATATATGTGATAAGCATAAAATTGTTAAAATCATAAGAAAAAGAGATGTCGTTAATATAATATATTATTTACAATAAATGTTTAGAAAAAGTTTCTTCATAATTACATACCAAACAAAATTCTCATTGTTAAAAAAAATTAAACATTTCATAACATAGAAAAAATCAATGAGAAAATGGTGCACTTAAAATGATAAAGACCTTGTGCAAAACATATTTAAAAACATATTCTCAATATGACAGTGAAGAATAATTTGTGACATAAAAAGATAATGGTGAATCTATTTATTCATTTGGAATATTTAAAAGTAATTCCATAAAAAGTGATTAAACATTGTCAGCATGTAATACTGGCCAGTACAATGAATTCATGTTGAATAAGGCTCATGGTTGAGATGGAAGACGCCTTTTAACTTTGTTTGATAGGATTTCCTTTTCTCCATGAAATGTCACTTTTACTTTTAGATGAGGTGGTGTGACTGGTTTCAAGCTTGGTATTTATGTAGCTACAAAGCTTCATTCGTATTAATATGAATAGGTCAAATTGAATTGTTGTTTTATTCATTGAATTCATATTATTACCTAAAAAATGCCTTCATGTAATTAGAATATGGAGATTTATAATTTGATGTGAGATTTGTTAGCCATGAAGGTAATTTTGTGCATGCTCACACTCATGAAGAAGGGAGTAGACTTTGTTTTTTCTATATAATTTAGCATAAGAGTTCTCTTTGATGATAAGCATTATGTCATCAAGCTTAATTTTTGTATACACCATTATGTGTGCAATGATCTTAAATTGGGTTATCTTTTATTATAACTTTCGTTTATAAGATTAGAACATTTGAACTCCATGGTGAGATGTTTTATAAGGTTAGCTAAGCCCCATATAAGTATTTTTCTTGGTTGTTTAAAACTTTAAGCTTATATTATGTTATAATAAGTCATGCGCAGGGCTAAAATGTTTAGAAATCTTTTAATGTACATCGATTATTAATGTAGTATTATCTTTATCACTTTTCTTTTAGTATTAATATTTGTTTCTATAAGAAATTTTGTAGCATTTGAGTAGTGAAAATAAAAATTTTAATTTTTACATTTAATATCATCATTGTGGAGGGCATATGCTACACTTCCTTCTCTTAACTATTTTTGTTCTTTTATTATTCTTCTTATTTTCAGAATTAGAGCTAAAATAGATTCCAACTATAAGATTTTTGTCTTATGTACCTTCACTATCAATGTTTTTGTTATGAAAGCATAATTTGTGTTATTCAAGTGAACATGATGATCTACAACCATTACTTATTGTGGTGTCACACTTTGTTGCACTTTCCACATTTTAACAATTTTTTCCAACCCTAATTATTTCTATCATTCATTGCATTTTTATTACATAAATGACGTCATAACATGGCTATAAGCTTTCTCCATACAATTCTTGAGTAGTAGTGCCTTAGCTACCACACCCATGGCCTCAATATCTTGTTCATGTTGCAAAACCTTATTATACCACATATTGACCATGTAGCTCATAAGAGAGTGATAGTAGCAACTGACTTGTCGCTTTTATCCACAAACTAATGACGAACTTGACCAAGTAATTTCAACTAACTACTTGAACATAAATTGAAATTAAACATGCCTTAGGAAAAGTCAAATCCTCTTTCTAAATTTTTTTTAGCCTAGTTTGAAAGCAAGTTTTCAAACAATTTAATAATGAAATTTTATCATATTTTGATGTAATTCTTGTACCACTAATGGCCTGTTTTTTTACATTAGGTATATTTTTTGAAGATTAGATTTGTATTCATGTTTATCATATTAGATTATAAATTTCTTGTCCATTTTAGTGTGATTTTATGAAAACATATCCCTCTTGAAAGACAAAATCCCTTCCATTCAATGTACTAAAAATGAGCATCTATAATTATGGCTTAGTGACATGCATTTCTGTTATACTCAAACGACAAAGTGATTCACGTTAAACATTTGTTGTATTTTATTACTTAATCCACTATCAAAATCCATTTGACTATTATGTGCAACCTTTTACTATGTTTGGTAGTAAATTATTTTTCCTTAGCATTATGTAATTTTTTTTATCATTTTCTTTATAATTTTGATTAGCTTAGACATTTTGGTATATGAATATTTATATTTTCATTGCTTGACAAATCGCATTAAGTTGGGACAATCACAGGCTTCCCTAGCTTGCAAAATAAACAAATAAAGGAAATAAATCAAATCATAAAATCATTTTATTATCTTAATGATAATTTAATAATTTTATATATGTTAAATTATCATTTTCTTAACATATTTGTTACCTTTCAAATAAAAATTTAAATATTTATTAATAAATTATAATGAAATATTTGGATATTTTAAATATTAAAACTCATTTTAAAATAAAAAATAAATAATATTTCAATTTTAATAAAAACATGAAACTATAGAAAAGACTATGATTAAACAATTCTCAAAATATTAAAATTAATTAATAAAAACTAATAAAATATTTTTTATTTATAAGAAATTTGAGAAAAATATAATAGTGCAATAAAAAATGTACAAAATGTATTTTAAGAAATCAAAAGAGCATGATATGTTACTATTTGTAATATTTGCATATAACTACAAAGTCGTGACAAAAAAAAAAAAGGTATTATACATTTAATAAAATATTGGCTTAAATAAAAATAGTAAGCAAAATATTATGAAGAAAATACTATTTTGTAAATCTATCACACTTTAAAAGTTTTTTTGCTAAGATCTAAAATTTTAAAATTTTAATAAAAAAAAATTAGAAGAATGGTAAATAAGTAAAATTTTGTATATTAAAATTTGAAAATATTGAGTGAAGGAACTAAAAAACATAACTAAATAATGAAAGACAAATATTCTATAAAATCGTAAATGCTAATCATTTTAAATGAGAGAAATGTGTATAAGATAGTGAATTAAGTATCATAATAAAAACATATATTAAATACTATTTTAATAAAATATTTGTGACATAGAAAACGGCAAACCATCAGGAAATAAGTGTACCTCAATTTTTAAACAATGTGTATAATACATTAAAAGAGTTATTTACATAGTTAAATGATGACAAATATGCCGAATAGAAGAGTTGCAAAAATAATACTTGTCTAAATAAAATGTGCTAAATTTTAATAAAAAATTAAAAAAACAATAAATATGACGTGGTAATTATAAAAATATACTAAAAATATTGGGTAAATATACACAAAACATTAAAAACTTGCAAAATAACATAACCAAAAAAAATATAAGTTTGAAAAATAATTAGTTTATTTATAATAAAATAGTTAAAATCAAAAGTATGCAACATTTAAATAATTAGTTTATGCATGCAACAAATTAGTATTATCCTCAATATCAAAAGTTAAATAAGTTTGAAAAAAATAGTTTATTTACAATAAATTGTTAAAATCAAATGTATATAATGCTTAAATAATTATTGTAGGAATGGAAAAAATGGGTAGAATCATGTAATCAATAATAACAAAATATTTTTTCACTTATGTTATTGTGCAAATTTGTAATGCATTGTATAATTTTAACGAATATTTAAAATAAAACACTTTTATCGAGAATCAAAGTGATTAAATAAAGATGAGAAAAAGCAACCTAGGAATGTCCTAGGCCTTCTTCATATTGACCATAAACTTCAGCGGAAGAAAAATGTTTTTTGAAAACTTTTATAAATAAATGTCCTAGGCCTTCCTCTTTGATCCTCCTTAAAGGACGCTGCATGTAACGGTACCACTTTGTTTGAATGATGGTTAATTTTCAGGAAAACTTTTATAAATAATTTTAATTTTTAAATTATTTAACAGTTTTTTTGGATTTTTATTTTTTGATCATTTTATGATTTCTTAATTTCAATAATTTCTTTTTTTAGCTTTTATCATTAATTTTTCTTCCAAAAAATTTAATTTTTATAATCAAAATGTTTACCAATGTCTTATTGAGTTTAGTGTGGAACGGGATTTTGTTGCAATAAAAACTATGGCATAAATCGTGAATAAACTATGATGGGTCAACTTGTTGACTTTGGAGTAAAGAACGACGATTTTTCTGTAGTGACAAATCTATGAAGAATTTCAGTTTTAAATATTTATGGTTAGCATGTTAAACCTAAAATTTTTTTAATAATTGTGGCATTTAAAACTATCAATCTTGTATGTATAGGTGAATTTGGTTTAAGTTTTATTTCGTTTGAATGTATTTTTGTTTTTAAAAATCTAAAAAATATTTAAATATTGTTCTATATATAAATATGTTTTATTATTATAAAAAATATTTTTTTCCTTCAGCACACCCCAATCGTTGAGCCCTATGGGCTCAGGTCAGGGGTCGAGTACCAACTGGGGGCATGGACCTTATGCACCTCCATAGGCCAAAAACTCGTCGAATCTAAGACGGGTTAGGCTCGAGTATCAGTCAAGTTCTTCTGCTATTGTGGTATCTAGGTCAATTAGTTTAGCGCATTAATTTTGAATCGAGTTAAGAGAAATGAGTCAGGACAGAGTCCTTCATTTGTTTAAGTAAATTAGGCCAGGTAAGACCCATCTATGTGTGTTGGCGACCAGGCACATGACTTCTTAACAACACCAAAGCTAGCCAACCCCAATAGGCTGATTATAATATGTAGTTGATGTGATATAAGCATGAAATACTTCAACTAGTTCAAAATATGGGATTAAATAAAGTTTTTGTCAAACTTGAGACTTCTACACTAATGTGCATTTTTGTAATCAAACCGGCTAGATCTTGCTCTCATTTGTGAAAAGTTAACTTTCTTTAGCTATTCATCCAGAATAGTTGATCGAATGGTTGAGAGTCTCTCCTCCTATGTGAGCAGCAACCTGATCATCATTATTATCCATTTGACTTTCAAACCCAACGCTTCAAATCCTATTTCACTATGATTAGATTTGGACCCAGTATCATTTAAGCTGATTCGATGATTACCGCTTCATTTGCTTTATCATATGGTAATTGTACTGTCTTCTCCATCTGTATAGACTTGCTTTCTAAAAGATAAATTCTAGCCATTAGGGAATTATTTTTTGAATTTTTTTACTTCAAATATATATAGGGATCATTTATTAAACATTAAGATAATTGAATCAGACTTGAAAACTTTCATACGAGTTCAAATGAAGTTCAAACTAAATGTAAAAATTTTTTGCACAATTACCAGAGTTGTAGATTTTAGCCAATCTCTATTTCTCCTACACGATCGAACATATAAGATTCAACTCGGCCTATTTTGAAATAGGATTTCATTATAACCATTCGACATCAATCCTGATTGAATGACTCAATTTTGATCCTATGTGTAGAATAACATAGACCGTGTGAATGTGAAATAACATGATCTAATGAAGGATATTACTTATCTTCATAAAAAAGCAGAGGAGATGAGACTCCATTTAATCATGAAATTATGCACCGTGACGATTTTGGCTCCTACAACAGTTCAGAAGCATGATTAACCAAAAAAAAGCTTTGTTTGTCTCACATTCAGGGTTGGCTGCCGTTTAGTTTGCTTAGGACTTGTGATGCACTACAAATTATATATGAGGATACAGTAGTAATAACTCGATCTGAGAACCTTATAAACTATTTTCATGGTCCTACTTAGTAGCATAACCAGTTGAGAGGTTTGTGGACATATGTTCCCAACCCCATAATGTCATCGAACATGTTTTAGGTGTTGGCTAGTCTATTGCATCCAATTATTATAAATTAGTGTTATATTTAATATTAATTATTGCAATTATAACGCACATTTTGTAAAATTTATAGAAATAATTTTAAGATATGATTAAAAATAGATTTTCAAGATGGTTAAGATGGATAGATTAAGTAATGAAGAATTGTAATGTAAGTGGTTACTTGGCAATTTAGTTCAAGGCATGGAAAAGTATAATATTTTTTATTTTACTTTGAATTGAAATTTGCAATGGAAACAATTTTTTGTTTTCTTACATCAAATAAATATTTTAGGCAAGTTTTGGTTATGGAGCATCAACTATTTTGACTATGAATGATAGCTAAAAGGGATAGATATTGTCAAGAGAATAAGTATCACAAACTCTTATTCAAAAAAAAATTACTTAGTTTAATATATGTAGATAATTAGAAGCATGCAATACCTTTATTTATAATACAATATGATTCATTTTGAATAGAATTTCTTATTTAAAGATAGTATCATTGATATTTTTGAAGAAGCCCTTACTTTCTTATTTTGAAACAAATTTATATGTTGTAGTTACTATTTAAATAAGCAAGTATAAGATTATTGATTATGATTATGGTATCAAGGCAAAACAGAAAAACTATTCCACATAATTTCCTAAAAATTAAATGTTTATATAACAATTGAGTTCTTCACACTAAGGACACGATAATTTTTCTTGCTAGTAATCAATTAAGATTATCTGTAATAAGTAATGCTAGATTTTAAATATATGAAAATCATGTTTTGTTGTTGTCTTTTATGTATTTTTTAACTTTCCTACTTATAATAGCATAGTTTTTGTACTTGTGTCCGATAATTTTTTTTAAATAAAATATCATTTCATTTTAAAATTTTCAAATTTTGTTCATTAATTGTTCTTTAGGTTTTGACTATTTTACACTTTTTGTCTTTGAAATTATTTTCCTTGCTTTTAGAAAAATTATGCTAATTATTTATAATTCTTGTAAATTTCGTAGGCCTCACTCTATTCTTTTCCATTTTCTTAAAACTTTTAATTACATTATTAAATAATAGGATATGATTTTGTTTCTTAACTTTATGTAGAATATTTATGGAGGTTCTTGTCATTTTTAAATATCTTATCATTTTTTTAATTTTTTACTTTAAATTTTAATTTTTATTTAAATCTAATATTTTCTATTCACTATATGACACTTCAATTTATTTTGGACAATTTCTTTGTAGAAGTTTATCATTTAAAATGTCCATGAAATTTTAAATAATTTTTTGTTTTTAATCTATAATAATTTTCTTATATGTTCGATATAGCACTTATTTTTTAAATTAAACTACTTTTTGTAATTTTTTTATTATTTTAATTAATTGAAATATTTTTCAAAAAAAATATTTTTTTGTTTGTACTCATAGAAGTTGCATAATATTGATTTGTTCATTAAGCTTGGATGACACCAAAATATATTTTTTGCAAGAAAATACATATCTTTAATATTAAATGATTTTAATTATTTTAAATAAAATTTAAGATTTTTATTTATGCGATAAATATTTTTAAAAATTTAATTGCAAAAATGTTATATTTTAACAAACCAAAAAAAGTGGAGTGCATTTTCATTGGTTGGTTTCATTATTGTAAAGAAGATACTTATTGCAAACGAAAATTGTATTACTAAGAGATATAAAAAAAAGTGATATATAATATTAAATATGCTAAAAAGTTTGCACAAATAAAGTTGCCAAAAAAATTTTTAATAATGAATAATAAATTAAAATTACTCTTAAAAAAAAAGGAAGTAAAAACTAAGATGGTCGTAGGCAAAATATTATATTAAAAGTGCTTAATAAATGTGTTTACAAATATAAATTGTGAAAGAGAAAATGATATATATTTTTGTGTAATTTAATTATAAATAATATTTTGTTAAAAACTATTTAAATACAAGAAAGTGGAAAACTTTTAATATTTATAAGACATTTCAAATATATTGTTAAAAATGTCATTTTTAAACTATAACGATGAGGAATATGTTGATGTAGACATAGAATGTTTAAAGCAATGTAATAAAATTTAACTTTTAAAATAATTACACTCAGAAAACTTTAAATAGTGTGATTAACATTTACTCCAAATATCAACCTTATTATAAAAAAAAATAAGAAAACCCAACATAGATGACCGGATAAAATTGACAAAACTTTGTATTTTCAAAAATAAAACATTAGACATGCAATCATAATAATGAAAATAAAAAAGAAAAATGCATAAAAAATTAGTTAGAGAATTAAAATATTTAAAAATTAAAAAATAAATTGGACGACATGTTAATTACAATATAGCAAAAACTATTTTGAATCTTTTTTCAAACACAAATGTACATAAAAATAATAAAGTAGAAAGTTATCTTGATAAAAATAATTGAAGATGCTCAAAGGAATTAGTATAATAATTTAATAATATATTATAGCAGAAAATCTTTTCTATTGTATGATATATGAAAGAAGGAATTCCAATAATTACAATCAAAGATATTATGTGATAAAACAATATTCCAAAAATTAATTAGAGTATGAAATATTAATTTTAATAAGTATTTAAATATTCACATTTTATTTCAAATTTGTTTCCCAAGGCCAATACAGTAAATAAAAAAATATATCAAATTATTAAGATAATAAAAAATTACTTAACAATTAAAATTAATTGGATAACACGTTAAAATAAACTTTTATAAAAAATAAGGGGTATTCAAAATAATTTTTTAGGAAATAATTTTTATTTTAAATAAATTTTAGAAAAATTTCATTGCAATTAAAAAGGTCAAATGTTTAAAATAAATAATGAAATATCAAATAATAATTTAAAACAATCATTAAGATTGCCACATCCTTAAAAAATGGTAATACAAAAATATCTATATGGTTTAGTAACAAAATATTTTTTTTAATATTCAAACATAAAAAAATTAATTAATATGCAAAAAATTAATTAACATGTGGAATAGAGCTTGCTCAGTCATATAAAGCTGATGGGTACAATAGTGTTCAAATAAGTGTTGCATGATATAGTGTAGTTCATCAGAGGTAAGCCAAGAGCTCTTGATCAAAGGTTTGCCCTACCAACAAATTAAAAATTTACTAACTTTACAATCTTTGGCAAAACTTATCTCATAAAGTATAAATTTCTCCCCATTATCATTACTTATTTTGAAGGTTGATATACTGCTAGAAATGGGTTTGCTCAACATGGCTGAATAAAATTGAAATGGCACGCTAAGCATTGGACATAGTGCTTTATAAGAAACTAAATCTTTAATATTAAAGGTTGCATTGATCTCAAATCTTCTAACAAATCCAACACATACAATTAGTTCCCAATTTCTGAATAATCCTAAAATGTCCAACTTCATAAGCTTGTAATACTTGTAAAGTCCAATGGGGAACTATTCTGATGTCATCCTAATTATAACCTAGTCTCTTTCATGAAAGTTTCTTATATCTCTTTGAGCTTTTGCTAGTTTCTCATATCTATTATTATTTAGAATAATTTTTGTTAGATATTATTTTATGAGGGGCAAAAAAAATAGAAGTTTGAAAGTCTACTAATAAAGAAATAAGATTAATAAAAGATATTGGCTTATTATCAAGAGCCTATATAATAGTGATGGGTTTGGTATGGTGGTGGCTAACACCTTCATTACAAGTAACCAAAATAAGTCTCTTTTATTAGCAATCATTCTAACTTGGGTAATGTAGACAAGCTTAAATTCTACCTTTCCCTTTTCTTTATTTGTGGGCCAAGAATTTTTTATAAATTTGCTAGGCTTAAGTAATTGAGGTCTCTCTTATGATGGAGACGGTGTAATGTGATTATCTTTTCTTCATAAAGAAAAGAACACATTTTAGTGTTATTCCTCAAAGTCACATCCTTATAAAAGAGCCATGATCTTTCAAGGATAAGATGACCTATTTCTAAAGGTATGGCATCACGTAAAACATAGTCGTTATATCTAGCCAACTGAAAGAGTACGTAACATCATTACTTAATAAGTATAAAGGTTTATCTATCTAAGATACAAAGTATGGGTTTTGGTGTTTCAATAAAGAGGCTCTTATTTGCTTAGTGGAATTAGAGGATGTTATATTATTGCAACTACCATTATCTATGATCATCATATGTGCTTTTCCTTAATTTTTATGTTGGTGCTAAAGATATTGTTGCACTTCTAGTTATCTTATGATTATGGAGTTGTAGGGGTATATTTTACTACTAAATTTTCCATATTTTCTAATATGTACTCAATTTTCTCCTCAGGAATTATGTTTGTTTGTTGTTCTGACTTTTCTTATTCATTAAAACTTTCTAGGTTCATAGTCATGGATCCCATTAGGCACTCTGTAGCTACACATCCCTTTTCATGGCACAAAAACAAGGCAATTTGAGGTTATGTGAGTTGGCTTAAAGAAGGTTGTGAAGGAATTGTTGTAGTATGAGTTTGAGAGGTTTACAAACTATGATGAATAGGGTAGATAAAGTGTGTGTATGAGTGTGTTGATAAATCATGGTGTAGGCCTTTAAAGGGTTTGGGTTATCATTTCATTTAAAATAAAAAGTTTTACTTTTCACATTTCTAGTCATGTGATAAGCTTTCTTTAAAGTAGTAAAATTTTTCAAGTTAAACTCAACATGTTTGTATTGCTTTAAACCTACCTTAAAATGCGATAACACTACATGCTCAGGTTAACCTATATCACATTTAGGTTTATAATCCTCAAATTTGTTAATACAGTCCTCAATAAATCTACCACCTCAGAAAAATCTTTGTCATTTAGCTAATATTGTAACACTATAAGCTGTTGGAACAATCCTATTTTATAGCCTAACCTTAAGATTTCTCTTAGTTTGGGTACTTATTCATCACTGACAGCATCATGTCACTTTAATTTCTAAAGAAACTATGAGCAGTAACGATGAGTTTTGTCTTAACAAATTGATATTTATTTTACTTACTTGATGTCAATTAAAGTAATCATCCATGCTAGTCTAGCAATCAATGTAATCATAGGAATCATAGCTACCATAAAATATAAGGGCATCCAATTTCACAGTAGGGATGTGTTGTTTATCCCAATGCCTCTTAGGTCTTTCATTTTTACTAGACATATCTAGATCATTATTTTTGTTTGACTTATTTGAATGTTTATTTCTTCTTCAATGATCACAATCTGTTCTATCGATATCTTGAACAAAGTTATTGAAAAGATCAGTATGTTGTTTATAATTTCTACATCTCCTAACATTTCTTTTTTCTTAAATCGTTATTTGTGACACTTCTTTTATTAACCATTTCTCTTTCAGGATTTTGATGATGTTCATGGTTTAGGAGTAATTGACTAATCATTTTGGCAAGTTAGGCTATTGATTGGGATATTTCTTGCATGGGATCTAGGTTTAAATTTTTTTTTTGGTTTTGAAGTAATTCTTGATTTTGATTTACTATTTGATAAGATTTACTAAATCTCATGGTCATTCAAAGATTTCTCATACAATGGGAATAAAAAAAAGAAAATAATTTGACATATCATTCTTTTTCTTTTTTTAAATAAAAAAATATGAAAGCAAAGTAATCACTACTATAGACTGACAAAGTTGAGATAGGATATGCTTTTAAGAAAATGGCAAATGGTGAAGGTCCCTACTTTTAGCACACCACCTCTTTGATAGAACCAGATAATTCCTAAGAGAAATGGTATGGAGTCTATCACTACTTTTGCACCACTTGCTAAAACAAAGTTTACCCAAAACAAGCTAAGAGTATCTTAACAGATAAATTAAGCAAAAAAGAAAAAAAAATTAGTAGAAATTTTTTTGTGGAAAAATTTAAAATTTTTTAAGTAAAAAGTTAAGAAACAATTTTTTAATAAAAATTAGTAATATTTATAATATTTATAAATTAGTTGAAAAGACAAGTTGAATATTAAGTAGAAGAATTTTTCTAGTAGAAAAACTTATATCTAACACCAAAGTTGAGTGCAATAAATAAAAGAAAAAAACTTTTTTAGTAGAAAACCATATTCATCGCTACCAAATTTAATGCATGAAACATTTAAACTTCTAACAAGGTCTAAATTGAATCCTATAATATTTAAGATACTAAAAAGATTATTAGGAAATATAAAAAAGATAATATATAAAAATCAAGGTAAGGTGACATTTTTGGTATTTAAGACAATTCAAAGATTTGCAATCCAAAACTGTGGTTTATATTACTAAGTTAAGCAGACTACGCCTTAAGCATTAAGCAGAAAATCTAATAAAAATATGTTCTATAAAGTCTAATTTTAGACATAAAAAATAAAGAATTTACACAAACTCTATGTGAAATACTATAATAGAAGAGAGTAATTTTTCCATTCGATTACTACCTAGAAAATAAAAGTTGTTGGACGATAATAACTTTTGATGTTGATGTGAATGTTAGGAGAAGCAAGAGTTTATTTTGTTACCAACTCTCTTGTTGGATGGTCTCTCATCTTTGATGCTTGTCTCTGACAAGAGATTTGGTTGTGGTCTCTAACAGTGGAAAGACTGTCACCTTCGATCCTTATCTCTTATAAGAAAAATGGGAGTCTCTCAAGCTAGTGTTAGGCATACACACTTTGTTCATAAAGGTGGAAGCACATATACAAAATTTGTTTAATTCAATTATTTTTTTCTATTATGGTGAGCATCCTTATTTTTAAGAATTTTCAAATATTTATCAATAATTTTAAAAAAAAACTATGAAATTAATTCAATAAAGTAGTTTGCAAATAAATTCTAATTTTTAGGTAGTGATAATAATGGATGGCAAAATAACATGTGGAAAACAGATGCATGAAATCAATGCAGTGTAGATAGAGGTCTCAGTGCATCTATTCCAGGTTTAAAGTATGCATGGGTCAGGAAGGAAGAATGGGTTGGTAGGATTGGTGGGACTGGTGAGTTGGCATAGGTCGTCATAGGTATGCGAAAAACAACTTGATGCTAATCGAATGGTGGTCAATTAGTGTTCCCAAGTTAACAGATGACAGTGCTGATGGCAGCAAACGTTGGCAAATGGTGGAAGTAGTGAAATAAATAAAAAATTTATTTTAACTATTTTTTAAAATACTTTTCAAATGAAGTTTGTACTAGTGAACCTATGAAGCCTGTGCGACACTACCAAATGTGTGTTTGTCAGCTAATTTTAGACACTCTTACATCAGTATACATCTAGTTTTGTAGAGTATCTAAGGAAAAGAAAGAAAATAAAAAAGCAAAATTTATCTTAAAAAACTTTTACCAAAAAGCAATTTGAAAAGCCACTATTTTAGTTTCGAATATCTATTTTCTAAAATGGTTTTGCCAAAGCTTTGGTCAAAAAGTTGGTTTTTTGGGTCCAAAATTTCTCTCACTCAAATAGTTACAAAATAGCTTTCTAAGGAGCTATATTTTAGTTCATTATTAGGTAAGCCTGCATGAGGGTTGCAAGTGATATTTACATTGGATTTTCATAGATTTGGTTAGTGAGATGGCATGCCAACTTTGGTGTTGTAAGTTTGACCAAAGTTCATGTGTTGTTGACTGAGCATTGGAGTAGATGCAATGTTTGTGGTGCCTATGTTATATCTTAGTTAGTGTGTCATAAACCATGTTAGTGGGTCGACATGACAACAATAGTGTCATAGATCAGATCCTGCTCAATGCATGGTGGAATGGGGTGGTAGGTCAGCATAGTTTGGTAAATTTTAGTTTGTTGGAGGGTTTTGTAGACTTTATTGCTTTATGTTGGTTTACACTAATAAACATGATGTAGCAAATCTAGATGTGTTTGAAGGACACATGAACGTGTGATCCAGATTAAACCTAGATGCCCTATTCATTGATTTATTTCTACTAAACATGGTCCATGTAATCACTAAGGTGTAGTCAATTTGATGGTGATCAACATATGAAATAACTGATAGAATTGGGCTTAACAAGCCATTTATTGGTTCTTTTTGCCTTCTTGGTATGAATTTTCAGCAAATATAAATGCTTAGGCTCTATCTTAACTTTTTATAAGAAGATTAGAAATTTTGCTTGTCTAAAAGTTTGACAAATGTTTGATTAGTATCCTGGCATCAAAAATTCTAATTGATGTCCCCACTAGGAACCCTACGAAGGACTATTTGCTTGGATTCTATCACAAGAACTATAGGTCTTCGAAAAAATGTGTGTTCCATTTTGTAAAGATCCTACTTTTCATGTTTTAAAAGCATAGTAAATTGTTTATGATAATGATTGTTTGTCCCAAATAACCCAACTTACAGTAGCACTAGTAATCACATTCTTGACAAGTGAAAAAAGAAAAGAATAATAATAGTATTGAAAACACAACTAAAGCAATTTAGTTGGATTACTTTCTATGCAAGAAAACCATTTTCACATCAAGTTTAGAAAACATCATAGGCCCTTTTGCTATGGTAAAAATACAACCTCTTTGAGTATTTTTCTCCTTAGGCTAGTTGTCAACCCCTTGTACTTTTTGCAAATTGGAACACAATTTAAGTTTGTCTATTATAAAACTAAAGCCAACCTTTGTTGGGTCTTTGTGCATTAAACTTGACCTTCACCAAAATGGCTTGTTTTGTAACTAAAATCTAATCAAGTTATAATTCTCAGCAACAACTCTTTTTGCTTATTCCTATAAAATGTAGTTAATTTGTAGAACTTATGGAAAATAAAAAAGCATTCCGCAATCTTGTTGACGCTAAAGTTTGGTGAGGAAATCATGTACAATAATGTGCATTGCTTCTTAAACAAGACATCCAATAAGTAGACGTATGCTTTTGAAGTTTGCAAGGGTTGTAAAATTATTTAATGTGATAAAATTAATTTACTGAAGGCATAGTAGAATTTGATTGCATTAAGAATTGTTAGGTAGCTTCATTTCAAAAATTTCTTTATTTAACTATACTTGTGAAAAGTTTAGAATAGATTTACATTCACAAAATTAATTTAATCCTTTCCAAATGTGAATTTACGATTAAACTTTCATAGATGTGGTTAGGAGTACCATGAGAAGATCAACAAATGATCACTAATGGCTATGCAAATTTATCAATAACCTAATTGATCATGTTGAGTAATGATTAGTAATTTCTAGTGAACTAGTTCTGCTTTATCTTAGGAATATTTTCTATATGCATTTGTCATTTTTTTTGTGCGTTGTTCTTGACATTCAACACATATCTAGCAAAGTATTATCAATTTTTTTTGTGTTGTAGTTGTGTAGCATTATTGCACCAAATGTTTTTCTATTATACACAAGGTCCACAAACGTCTATTGGATATACCTTGGATTTGTGCTTATTTAACAAATACTAAAAAGACGTTAGATGTGTGTGTTCTAAATTTTCTTTGAGACTATGCATGCAGCCTTTGTTCTAGTTATATTTTTAAAACATTTTCAAACCATTTTATGAGTGAGGTGTGGATACATTCAATTCTTCTTTTGGCATATTTTTGAAAACATAATGCACACAACTTGAGTCATATGACATCAATTTTGGAAAATATCCACATGTAAAAGTTTTCCAAAAATTGGTCATAATTCTTTGAAATTGCGAAGGATCTTCTTTTGTTGCGTGCCTTCATGGTTCTTCTAAACTTTATTTTGCATTTGACCTTTGATGTCAACATTGTGGTGCTCTTGTTTGCATTTAGACTAAAATAATGGATGACATATGCTACACTACTTTCCTTTTCTTTTTGCTTCCCTCATTATTCTTCTTGTTTGTGGAATTAGAGCTAAATTCAATTCTAGCTATAGGACTCCTATCATATGTATCTTCACTATTAATTTTTTTCTTATCAAAGCCAATTTTGTGTTTTTCAAATGACCATGATTATCCACAACCACTACTTTTTGCATTGTCACACTTGGCTGCACTTTCCTCATGTTTAGCAATTTTTTTGTACCCTTTTCATGGATCTAAATCATTGCATTTTGCATTACACATGATATCAGCAAATTGTTATGAGCTTTCCTCAAATTATTCTTGATCAACAATACTTCAGCAACCACACTCATGGCCTTGCTATCTTATCTATGTGGCTTAATCTTATTATGCATCATATTGACTAAGAGCTCACAAGAGAGTAATAGTTGTAAGTGACTTGCATCCTTTACCCCAAACTAACGAATAACTTTGCTAAGTCATTATATTTAAGTACATCAACATAAATAGAAATAAAAAATGGTATATCAATGGTCAAATCCACTTTCTAGATTATTTCTAGTTTAGTTTCAAAGAAAGTTTTCAAACAATTTATCGTTGAGATTTTACCATCTTTTTATGTAATTCTTATGCTACTAGTGGCTTGTTTTTTTTTTGCATTATGTACCTTTTGTTAAGATTAGATTTATATTTATATTTGTCAAAATAGGATACAAAATTTTTGCCCATTTTAGTGTTATCTTATGAAAATTTCTCATTCTTGAAAAAACTAATCCCTTTCATTCAATTTTGTAAACATGAGATCTATAATCATGTATTAGTTACATTCATTTCAATTACACTCTCACCATAAAATGATTCACATTACACCATTTTTGTATTATATTACTTAATCAACTATTATAATCCATTTGATTGTTATGCCAAATCTCTTATTATGTTTGATGTTAAAAGTTTTTTGAGAACTTATAACTTTTATTAATAGGAAAATTATTATTTATTAAGGATTATCATGGTTACTTACATCTAAAATATTAATCATATTTCCTTCTTCTATGCATTTTAATGAACATCGATAAATCCATTCAACTTAAAGACACACAAACATACCATGTTGTTATTAACTTTGGAAATTTCTGACTAAATATTTTGTGTGACTGTTGTATATGACATTATTAATATTATTCTTAGAAGATCTTAGTTGTGTTAGATGGTCCTTGAATCTTTGATCAAGCAATTTCAATAACTGAAATGCATCCACCTAAGTTTTTCTATGTTAAGATTATTCTAAATAGAGCATCAAAACATAAATATGTTAAATTTGTGTTACTTCCAAAATTTTTCTTGCCCTTAATTTAGAATATAAAACTAAACTTAAAAGTTTATTTGCATATATATAATATATGTTTGGATAAAATAATTAGTCATATTTTTAAAATAAATTTTGAACTCAATGAATACTCTGAGAGTATAAATATATAGAGTATGCAACCTCTTTGCTTGTTTAACTAATATAAGATAATTTGTAATAGGAGACATACTAATGATCATATAGAGATATTACTTTTTCATGATAGCAATAGTATAATAGATGCGTTCTGACTATAAACAATTTAAATACTTTTATGAATAAAACTATCAAATTGGCATTATAATATTTGATTTTCTCGTCTGTGAGATTTTGGACATAAGAATTGAATTATAGTGGAGGCCTTATATTGGCCTTGCTTCCTTTTCTTTTGTTGTTCATTCACTTTTGTTTATCTTTGTGGCATAAAGGAAAGTTCAAAATCTAGTTGTTGGATTCCTATCCTAATTTCTTCTTCCTTCATTTTTGTTTTGTTTTTTTATTTTTAATAAAAATTTATTATATTTTTATGTATTGTATATTTTTTGTCTAATATGATGTTAAATTATTGTTGATAACTTAAATGTTTTATTTTCTCATTAATTTTTTAATATTTTCAATTTTTTATTTTTCTTAATATATATGTTATATTTTATGTCAAATTTTACGTTGTGTTTGGATTATTTTTAGATTATTTGTAGCATCTATTGATTTCATTTTTGGACTCCTAAATACATTAGTATCACCTATTTTTGCTCTGATAAAAGCTATTTTCTTCTCATAATATATTAATGTTATGCTATGAATATTTTTGAAATATTATCTATTTTGTGTTCTTATTCAGTTTTATTTTCTTTAGTTTTTTTCTTTTTTAAACTTTTCTTATTTCTTATGCTTGCAAATATATGTTAATTTCTTTTTTACATGTTTTATAATTTAAATGATATATATGTTTAATAACCTACATAATTTTAAATTTTTATAGTTTTAACTATTTTAAATTTTCATATTTTTAATAAAAAATTTCTTTTTCTTAGTTTTATGTAAAATCATTTTTACCATTTTTTATAATTTTGATAAGTTTGCACATGTAGTTCCTACAATAATTTTATTTTTTCTTGACAAATCTCTTTATATTGGGACAATTAGTGGATCGCCTAACTTACAAAATAAATAATAAAAAAATTAAATAGTTCAAATGCTAGAATCATTTTATTACCTTAATTGTACTCTACTAATTTCATTTAATTCATATTCTCATATTCTTCTAACATTTCTTAGCTTTGAAACAAAAAATAATTATTAATTAATAAATTATAAAAAGTCTATGAGTACTTAAATTTTAAATTTTTTTACAATAAAGATAATTAATATTTCAATTTTAATAAAAATATAAATTTGTGAAGAAATTATGATTGAACAATTTTTAAAATATTAAAATTAGTTCGTAATAACAATAGAAAATGATTGTTTTATAGTAAATTTGAGGAAAATATGCTAATCTAATCAAGCATGTACATAATATATTTAAGAAAATTAAATGTGCAAGTTATGATAATATTTGTAATAATTGCATATAAGTACAAATTCACCACAAAAAACATATAGGTTTTATTTTTTTGCTAAAATATTGGCATAAGTAAATATAGTTACCAGAATTTTTGAAATATTTTGAAGGTAATACTATTTTGTAAATCTATCATACTTTTAAAATTATGTCGCTAAGGTCTACAATTTCAAAATGTTAACAAATAAAATTAAATGAAATATGAATAAGTAAAACAGAATATTTTTAAAATTAAAATATTGTGTGAAAGAACTAGTGAAAACATAATAGAAGAAGGTTGTTCTATAAAAAGCAAAAAAATGCAAAACATATTAAATGAGAGAAATGTATAGAAGATAGCAATATTAAATATCATAATAAAAAACTATATATTAAATACGATTTCAATACAACTTCTGTGAGGTCAAAATGGCAAATCATTACAAAATAAATGCACCTATTTTCTTAAACAATGTGAATTTTGTATTAAAAAATTGTTTACGTAATTAAATCATAACAAATACGTCAATATAAAAAGTAAAAGAGTTACAGAACAATTAAATTATAAAAATTGTTTCAAGTAATTATCATAATATGCTTTCAAATGATCACAAATTTTGTTAGTAATTCAAAGCACAAACATTTTAATGTAAAAATTTTTAAATAATTAAATGAAATATGATTTTTAAATTTATTAAAAATTTTGATATTTGTTCATTATGTTCAATATATCAAGTAGTGCTAACAAAAATTAATAAAATATAATGAAAAAAGATTTTAATAAATAAAGGACTATAATTATAATTTTCAAAACTTTAAGAAAAATTATTAATGGAAATTTCCAAAAAATGGTACGATTACAATTGAATATTGCTGATAAATATAAAATATTGAAAATATACAAATCTGTTTTCATTAAAGTGTAACAAAAATTTTCAAATTAATTACAAGTTACTTTCCATTTTTAGAGCTTAAATAGAATAATGAAAACAAATCGTAGTAAACGATTTTCTTGTATTCGAAACAACATAGACAATATCTCAAGACGATAATATACTAAAATATATTTCTTTATAATAAATACTTAATTTTATTTTCATAATTTATTTTTTTTAAAAAAGTGAAATATAATATATTTCATAATATTTATATGCATACAAAAAGGCTAATTTTCTTTATAGTTAAATATTAAATATTAAAAAAATTAATGCTTTTTTGATGAAAATCCTTCTACAAATAAGATTGTCATAGATTTTAAAAAAATTTATCGTGTCCAAAATAAGTAGTTCAAAATATAACCTTCATAAGCTCGTAAAAATTTAAGAACATAAAAATGTATCGTTATACTTCAAAAGTACTATAAGTAACTCTAATTTAGCAAAATACTTGACCACTTATAATCTGTATGTATGATTTTTTTTTCCATATTGATTGCTAAAAAATTTTAAAATATTAAGAAAATTTGTTATATTTCTAAGAAACGTTTTCTTAAAATTTTTAATAGAGATTAAACTTCATAATTTAAAAATAATATAAATTTTTAAATAAAAAAATGAAAATAAAAAATTTAAAATTAAGTGAAAAATATTCAATTTTAGAAACGTTTTTTTCCTAATTTGTCAAAAAAATATTAAAAAAAATTGTAATTTAAATATTTAAATAGGAAGGTATTAATGATTTAAAACATTTAGATTGGGTGATGTTGGCCAAGCAATTTAAGAAATTGAACTTGTGAAAATAAATATTGTAATATAAATTAAATAATTGCAAGTCATTTGAAATCATTTTGGTTAGAGCAAAAACATCATAGATGTTAAACAATATTTAAATTGTTCGTACAAAATTTTGAATGAATTCACATCATATGAAAAAGTTATAGAAACATAACTATTTTGTTTATAATTAAGATTGTCATTAAGAATATTGTGTCAACAAAGAGTTTCCAATTGACACAGTATAATAAATATCCAACATTAACAAAAATATTTAAATATTGAAAAAATGTTTAATTTAAAATATTATTGGTTAAATAAGACATCTTAACATTAAATAAAAAGGTAAAAAAAAAGATACATAATAATTATAAAAAATATATCTAAAAAATAATGCAAGCAAAGAAACATCTTGTTATCATAATTACAAAATAATAAGATTGAGACATATAACAGTAATTATGATAATAGAATCCTTAATATATAAAAAACTACCTATAACTTAGTTATCAAAATTATCCCCAAGAAAAATGAAATATGTTTGAAAAAAATAGTTTAATAATAATAAAATTTTTAAAAAAAGTTATTTAATGGTTAAATAATTAGTGGACCCATGCAACAAGTAAGGACAACCATCTCATCTGCAATGATGCTCAAGGTCGATATAAAGAAGGCGTAAGACCTTCTTAAAATGCTTTTACACATTAATATTTTATCACTTTTAATATTGATCTTTGTTTCATAGTGTTGAGTTAAGGTACTAACTTTTGCTACATACCTCTATCTTCTATTAATTTATTTAGCATTATGACATTATGATCCTTAGATTATCATTTTATTAAAAATTTAAACTTGTTTTTAATTTTCAAGAATTTATTACTAATCATTATATAATATTATTTATTTTTGAGAACTAATAATCCTTGATTTATGGCATTTTATATTATTAAATACATTTTTAATTCCTCAATATAATTTTTGGGAACTAATATTTTATGACATTTTATATTATTTTGAGAACAAATATTTCGTAGAACTAACATTATTTTTAAATATTATTTAATTCCGTTGATATATAATATTTTTTATTACTAATCATTATATAGATTTCTTTCGATTTTTTTCTCTTTTTATAATTTCGTAATTTCATTGATTTCTATTTTTAGCTTTTAAGATAAAGTTTTCTTTCAAAAAGCTCGAAAGTCTTATTTGCTTCATACTTTTATACTTATCATTTAATGAAATAAAAAAAGTTTTGTCAATAACACCATAATTACCAATATGTTTGAGAAGAAAGAAAATATCTAGATAAATTAAAAAAATGCAAGATATTATACCTTCTATAATAGGATGTATAAAAATTATGTAGATAATATGTATGTAGAAAAACAAGTGTTCCAAATCAAAATTCAAAAAATATAATATTTTTTAAAGATAATTAAAATTTTAAATTATATAAAAATATTTTAAAGAAATACCTTGCAAAATTAATTATTGATATTGTTTTAGTGACAAAAAAACTTATAAAAAATAATTCATGAATAAAGGGTATTCAATACCTTCATGGAATAGTCAAAATAAAAAACACAAAAAATAACATAAATTTAATATGTTAGAAAAAGAAATTGAAATTAATATAAAACATTAAAAGGCATTTAATGATATGTAAGTTTATTGTTAAAAACTACATGCATAATATGCTAAAAAAGTTTTTTCTGTTAATTTAATCATAAAAATAATGAATTATTAAAAAATAATAAAATCAACTAAATTTATTAATGTAATAAAATATTTTTAAGAAATATTGAAGAATATGCATTATATATCAATAGTATTCTTTTAGTGACACAATGATGAAAATGTGTTTGTAGAAATCTTAGTTCTTATGCATATATGTTAACTAAAACTTATAATAATAGTTTAGATTTCAATAAATGAACTAACATGAATACTATGATTTGCAAATGTATAAATTATGAAAATACAAGCATACCAATAACTTTGAGAGGTAAAGCTTGAAGAGTATTATCAATAAAATGTTTTCCAAAAACATAAAAATGTCTAGGCTAATAGTTCTATCTTAAATCTACATTTACAAAAAAATATTAAGTAGAAAATAAAATATTTTAGTTATTGAAAAATATGATTAGCACATATAAAAGACAAATATTTATTTTTTATTAAAAATTATAAAAAATACAAGAAAATCTTCCTGTTCATCACTTAATGACTTATTTAAATGCTTAACTATATTTCTACAGAAAGTCAATCAAAAAATTTTTAGTAAAATAAGCTTGATTAAAAAAATTACAATAATAGGATAAGAGAAATAACAAAATATGATAAAAGAGATTCATTTACATAAAAAAATTTATATTATAAAAATGATCATTGTCACATTTAAAAAAACATCATCATAATCCAATAATGCTTACTATCCATTTGTAAAACAAAATTAAAAGTCATAAAAAAGAATAATACAATATTAAGATTCTAGTGCAACTAAAATTTGATGAAAGATTCACAAATTGTGAAATTATTAGGACAATAAAAAAAACAATTCACATGAAACAAAATATATGAAATTGCAATAAACAAAAATCATAATAAAAATTTGATAGTAATCTTCAATTTATGGACAACATGATAACAAATCTTCTCTATTATACAAATTTATAAGGCAAAGAAGTCACATACACAAAAGGAACACTTTGATGACTTACCATAGGAAAATCCTTTCCATTCTTATTCCACGCTTGGTGATATCAATATATTTAGTCAATTGACTTATTCTTAACATTAATCTCCTTCCAGCTTTGTTCACCTTTCAAAACTACAAGCAAAACTACATAATCAATTAGTATGCTTTTTAATTAGATTATTAACATCAAAATATCTTAGAGAATTCCTCTTGGGACCAGTAACCTCTTTCTTCTTATGATTACTTATTTAAGTTTATGATAATGTATTAGAATGTAGTGCAAGAAAACATATGCTAGATAATATCAAGTGAATTTAGATTTGAAAGTAATTGAAGCATACGAATGAGCTCCCCTTCACTCAAGGAACTTCTCTTAAAATAAAGCTTAATTTCTCCCTATTTTTTCATCTTAAAAAATCATCTAATTCTCTAGAATAAATCTTTACTATGAAGATTTGCTGAGGTGCTAATTATTTTCAAGTTGTGAACAAAAAATTAAATGTGTACCACATTTCATTTTACATGGTCCTTGATGAAATAGTTCCTAAAATTAATTTTTTTAGTCTTATAATACTTTATAGGGTTTTGAGTGAGAAAAAGGACATTCAAATTGACATAGTTGTTGGTGATTTTTTGTAAATGTAATCCCATATAATCTAATGTCCTTTTAAGACCCAAAACTTTTACTAAAATCCTCCCAATACTATATATTGTGGTTCATTTGTTGAAAAGTAATAATTCTTTTTTTGCTAGATCATTAGTTTAAGAGGTTTCAAAAAATTATTAGATACTTACAATGTTTTTCTTATTTTTTTGAGAACATGTAAAATGTTTGTAGCCATATCATATTAAATCATGACGTAATGGAACTTTAGGATAAAGACACTCCAATACCTTTGTGTCAAGTAAGCACTAATACACTATTTTTACAGATTCTAATCCAACACCCATAACCACACTAAATCATTTACTGAAGTCCAAGTTGGTTGACCCAAATAAGATATCGTCATCATAATCTCGGATTAGAAGAAGCATCAGCATAGTACATGATGAACAAAGTTATATCTACATTCTCATCTTAAAATAATGTTTGAGTAGATATCTACTAAGTATGTCATACTAGGATCTTTGTTCACACTACAATTGATATAATTCATTCAATAACATATGCACTTGACTTTGATGAAGATAATGATGAATGCAATCAAATAATTCTACATACACTATCTCCAAAATAACAACATTTAAAAAGGTGCTCTTAACATCCATTTGGTAAAGGTTAAGTAGCTTGTAATAAGAAAATGTTAAAAATGTCCTTGTTGTCTTCAACCTTACCATTGCTCCATGTATTCCGTCTAAGTTTAATCCTTCCACATAATTATAACCATTTGCTACAAGCCTTCCCTTATTTTGAATGAAAATTACATGATCATTTACTTTTTATATTTGAGCACCCCTGGTTTTGCCACAATAATGTGGCCACTTGGCCTATCTTTTAATTCCAAAACATTTAGTCTCACAAAATAGTTGACACCATCTAGCATGGAGACATAAAAAAATTCTTTCCTTAAAGCTTCACTGGTATTTTATGGTACAAATTTTGAAATAGATGCAACAAATAAAATTTCTTTTAAAAGAAAGACATTGGTTTTTACTCAAAAAGAGGGGCAAGTTAAGATTACATCTCTTAGGTGATTTTCATTCTATACCAACCCATTTGATGTAACTATTTCCTTGTTTTTGAACTTTTAACATCCCATTTATATACATTATTTAAGATCAAAGATACCTTCCATATCCTAGTTAACTTGCAATTTGAGAAATAGGAAACCTCACTGATTATGTTCATCTCAAATTGTGGGCCAAGTTACTAAATCATTTGAAAAAGTCATAGTTTATTACAAAAATATATTGACTAAAGGAAGTTATTCAGCAAAATCCTTGATGAATAAAATCCTATCTACATTTCCATACCAAAATAACATCTAGGTAGAAATCTACAAAGTTTTTCATACTAGGATCTTTGTTTGTCATCAAATTTTAATTGTCCAAAGAGTTCAATGTTTTCTAAATCAACCACTTTTTTATGCATAACTAGATTAAACACCACTTGGGTAGATTTCATTATGACTAAGATTGTTTAATAAATTGCTAATTGGTTTTTCTATTTGACTATTAAGTTGAGATAGCTTCCATTAACTTTCTTTCTAATCTCAAATTCTTATCTACTTATTCATGTAACTCTACAATCAAAATATGCTTAAGTTTTCATAATTGGGCTTCTTATTGTTGAAATATACATATAATATTTTATTCATAATATGTTTGGTAATAAATCTTTTTAGACATTGAGATTATTTTAATGGCATCAATTATTATGGCATTATAGTTTGACATCCTATACCACTATGGGAAAAGTAAAAGTAGCTTTTATAGTTTTAAGAAGGAGACAAACATTGTATGTTTGATAGCATAAAGGATGCTCAATTAAGTATTCAGATGGATAATTTAGTCATTGTTGCATATTGATAGCAAGAAGTTGTTGTCTTAAATTGGTTTGGTGTTGTGAAAAAGATTAAAGGAAAGATATTTGTATTTAGAGATGTTAAATTAAACTTAAATGAAAATAGGTTATCCACCTAAACCTTCACATGTTGCCTTGTAAGCCAACATTTGTTTTTCAAAATAATTGGTGAAATATATGTTCTCAAAATAGCAAGACTTATGTGGCATAGAAAAAACAATTATATAACATAAGGATTCCAAAGTTAAATCGTACTTTTTTAAAAGGTTGTGTGACACATGTTATAGTTACCTAATTTTTAACACAACATTTTTGGCTAGAAATGGAAATTGATGAAAGGGAATATTTAAAGAAATTAAGAATATTTTAAAGTTATAAAAATTAGGATTATAATGTAGCTACAATAAGTATTTGACTTTTAATTAATTCTCTTATGCAATAATAATTATTAGTCTAGCATAGAGATGACACTTTACATAGTATTATATAATATCTTGTATTAATTACAATTATATTGATATGAAAAAAAATTAAGATGGCTCTTCTTGATATAGATATGATTTTCAAAACTATTAAGAATATCCACATAATTAGAACATGAGCTAAAAAAGGATCGATTTACTCCATGGAAATTTTGTAAAGAAAATTAAGAAGGCGGACTTTTAAGGAGAGGAACATGTATTAATAAAGGTATGACAAATGAAATGCATTATAATGTTTGGAAATTTGGGATATTAAAGTCAAGGAATTTTATTCCTTTATAGATTATAAAAATAAATTGTTACATTACTTACAAGATAGCTTTTCCATTATCATTAGCTAGGGCACATCATGTATTTTGTCTTTTAATTTTAACAAAATTTATTGCTAATACCACAAATATAACTTGGTGATGCATCCAAGATTGGTTCATAAGGAAAGCCCAATGGTGTTCTTGACCTGAGAAATGAAGAAAATAAGGAAGAAGAGAATGCCATGTTGAATGTACAATGGAGAAGGTATACTAACTAGTAACTATTTGGAAAGTAGAGGAAGTGATTCTTTATAGGGATCCCAACATTTTTTGAATTTCAATGATTAACTTCTTATATGTAAGGAAGTATACAAAATATTAAAAAAACTTTTAAATTTATTTCATATTTTTTTAATAAATGTAATTTCATTTTAAAAGTTATTTTGAATGTTATGAAATGAAATTTGCATATGGATATTTTTGTATAAGATCACAAAGGCTATAATTTGAAATAACTAATAATATGGATGAGAAGTCAAATACTGTAGAACAAATGAAAAGGTGCCCTAAATAAGAATTTTGCATCAAATTGAAGTGGATGTCATAAAAAAACCAACACTTATTAAAAATAATATTAATTTAATTCAAAGTGTCGTTTTAAGGAAAAACGACAAAAGTGCTTATGTTGTTGGAAATATATGAATTATTTAGTTAAATAAATGACACATGTTGTAGCCTTTTATTTATGAATTTTTTCAAAAAAAATTTCAAAAGTCATTTGAAATAGAATGTGCAAGAAAACATACTCTTTATAAGGTTTTTATCTCAAGGAATATTTAACAAAAAAATTATGCACCGAATAGAGAGAATTGTGAGAGGCAAGGAACTAATAACAAAGATATTATAGTTGAAAGTGAAATAGAAATTTGTCATAAAAATTAGGAAGTGGGAGACAAATCAAATAATTATGAAGGTGTCTTTAAAGAAGGAGAAGGAACAAGTTTCATAAAATGATTATATGAAGTTTTTTTAATGAAGAAAGGTCAATCCCCTCATAACGTTGGATTTAACTTTCTTAAAAAATTAATAATGTTTGAAGTCAATATGTATGTCACCCAAGATCTTTATTATTCTTAAAAAAACTTTCATTAGTAGAGTACATTGTAAGGGGAGCTTTGGAAAGGTAAAGCCTTGAGAAAAATGAGACATTATTTCATGTGGGTACCAAATGGTCCCATACATGCTTGGAATGGTCGAAAATTGTTGTACAAAGGAGATAATCTCACTATCAAATGATAGTCAATAGTTTTATGATCATTTCATAGACTATTAAATTGTTCAATATGTTATGTTGTTGACTCATAGTCTTGGAATTTTGTTTGATAACAACAAAATCTAACAATTACTAGTATACTTATTTGAGTGAAGTTGTAGATTGTAGAAAACTAATATTCATGTTCATGGGATAATTTAAAAAAAAAAGACTTGTGGTTTGAATTTAGTAAAGGAATTTATTTTAAATTTAATTTTAGTTGTTTTAATCTAGTTTTGATTAGATATTAAGTTCGATTGAAATCACTCATGCAAGAAGCTAAAATTAAATTTTATTTAAATTAATCATCTTATAAAAGTATTAGTATACTAAAATCATAATCTTATTTTTACCATCCAAATAACCAATCAACTCTTATCATACCATTGAAAATGCTCTTTCGAAAATCTATTGCAAAAAGTTATTTTAATTATAAAAATTAATTAGTAAAAACTTAATAATATATTTAAAATAAAAAAATAAATATTACTAAAAAGAACCAAAAGTATCAATTAGAACATAGTGCTTCAATATAGCTAGTAGTTCTTATCATGTTGATAAAATAACTCTCAAACCCGTCAAACAATTTTTCTTCGATTCATAACTTAAGAATCTAAAGGTAAGTTAAATCTTGTGCAAAATAGGAGGTAAGAAACCCTAAAAAATATGCAAAACATGTAACATAGGAAAGCTCTAATAAAGTAATCATAATCCATCATTTATTCAATATGAGATCAAAGCATATATCCATCCACATGATTGTAGTAAAAATTATGAGAATGATTTTCACTACACATTTGGACAATCATGTGATCGAATTATTGTAATCTTATCCACCATTAGCGACACATATTTTGATCTTCTGTCCAAGCACATACTTTTGTGATCTCATAATCCATCATTTATCTACATGCAGGAGCAAAATCTAACCTTCAGGTTATGATTCAGATGTAACAACATAGATCAAATCAAAATTTGTAAATAGGATTTTTATTCTAATCCATCAAATTGAGAAGCTTTCTTTATTGAATGGTTCAAGAGTCTTTCGATCAAGCAACTCCAACGTAGTGAGTCTTTTAATTGATATGATTTTTATAATTTATTAATTAAAATGATTTTAGAGTTTTCTAATTAAAATAATGTTGACTAGTTGGTCAATTTGGCAAATGTTTTTAGTTATAAGAAGATATTTATAAATGTGTAAATTTTTTAAAATGATAGACTAATAAATTTTTTTTTTAAAATCTGAAAAACAATTTCATGTCATCATATTGAAAAAATTAGTTCTTGATGCTCATTAACTCATTTTTGTGGTGCACGTTTCAATTGTGACAGCAATAACTGCTACATTCTTCTAAAATAAGCTAAGTTCTTAATTTTCTCTAATTATTATTCATTTAAATAAAACACTTGTGCTTCATTAAGCTTTCATTTAAGCATAAGACTTTTATTGCAGTAATTTACATTTTTTGTTATGAAATTATTTTATTCTATTGCCAAGTTTGTCTTTGTAAGGTCATAATAGCCTCTTTCTATTATTTCGTTTTGATGATTTACCTCCTTTGGAAGCATACTTTATTTAAATGAAAATAGTACTTTAATTATCTCAAACTTGTTGGAACTAAATTAGTTTATGTTCTTATATTTCGTAATTAAAATCAAGTATTATATATTACAACTTTGATGAATAAATTCAAATTAAAAATATTATATACATTTATATATATAAATACATACATACATGCATATATATATATATTACATATAAATAGGATTTCAGAAATTAAGTTTTTAAAATTAAAATAAAATAAGTAAGAAAAAGAAAGCAGTTGAAGGAAATCTGAGAACTTGAAAATTTAATAAAGATCTTTAAAAAGAATAAGTTATAGATAATGTTATGGTTCACGTTAAAATTCAATCTTATCATAACCATTTAACCTTCGCAATAAATTTGAAGTCATCCACAACATAGGATACTATAAATAATAAATTTTTGTAATGGTTATAAAGAAAGAATTAAATCAATTTAAAAGGAATTGTGTACTAAAGCATTAGATAAAGGTATAATTTTAACAAAATTGACTTAAAGAAAAACTTTAGTGGGTTGATAATTTCACAAAATTCTAATTTTGTGAACAATTTATTAAATATAGATTATCTTGCTTTAAGTGAGGTCAAAGAGGGGGAGAATAGAAATTAGAAAATTAAAATAAGCATTAATTAAGTTGGAGCATTACTTTAGTCAAGACAGACATGCAGGTAGAGCTTTAATTATCATGCACATTACTTTTAAAAATAGTTTATGTTTTTTTTCAATTTCTTTAAAAGTTTTGCTATCACCAAGTAGGAGAGAGTGTTGTGCTGTCCCCTCATCATGGTTCTTCGTTTGATGATTATAAACCAAAAGAATTACTAATGAATTTGTTTAAACAATTTTTAAAATTTTAGATGGATGATACTTGTGTTCCTGCGAAAATTTAAATTGAAAAGCAAAGGTGAAATTTTATGATGATAATCTTAGTTGGAGTGACAAATTACTAAGACAAATATTTTTTATTTAGTTTTAGTTATTATAATTTTTTTAATTATTTAGAAAAATATTAAGATTCTAAAATCTTTATCATATGTTAACCATCTAAAGAAGTTTTTTGTTCTTCATCATTTCTTAAGAAATATTATATCAATAGTTTTTTCAAAAAGTATTATAATTATAATAATTAATTAGTAAACTATACTATAATTAAAATAATAAGAAAGGAGAACCAATAACTAATAATATGGAAAATGAAAAGTTAGAATATAGCTCCTAAATATGGTGAGTTGTGTATATCAAATTGATAAAATAAGACAATAACAAGTCAAATAATTTTCGTTCAATACATAAATCACAAGATAATAAGGGAAATCACTTTTGAGCGAACTAGAGGGTTACTAACACAAAACAATGCACTTATTAGGTGGCATAAGAAAATTCTTATAAGGCAATAATAATCCATCATTCATGTAACCTATATCTAAATTGTCTATCCATTTTGCATGTTTATACTCAAAATTGTTGGAGTGATTTTGTCATTTGATCATGCAACTTTTCAATCAAATGATCGTATTCTGATTAGCCTCTTAAAAACACCAAATTAGATTCATTGTTTGAAAATGAAGTTTTGTGATCGTACATTTCATATTTTGTCCATGCATAAGATCTAAATGCAGTTATTAGATAAGAATTTAGATCTATTAGTCTAGACCAAACAGTGCTTGCTTAGTCTAAGCCATCTCATCTTGCATCTTTCTTGATCAAATGGTCTAGAAGCTTGTTGATAGAGAAATTCTTGGGAAATGTCTATTTTAGCCATTATTTCAAGACTTTGAGATTTTTAAAATTTATTAGTAATGACTACCTGATCAGTTTTATAAGCACTTTTAGTAATTAAAAAAATGTCTATAAATAACTGAATTGTTGAACCAAATTTATTCATAAAACTTTTATAAAATCTAAAGAAAAATTTTCAAATGATGACATTCAAGCCATTAGTACCTAACGCTCATCATGACATCCATAGGCTTTGCTCTTCACGTATAAAACTCATAATCGCTACAATCTTCAGAAAATAGTGAAGTTCTAAATTTCTTTTGCTTATAATAGATTCATTTAACACACTTATACATCACAAAACTTTTGTCAAGAATAGTGTTTTTGTTTGCACTAATTTTTTTTGTCATTTAATTATTTTGCTTTATTTGTATGTTTTTCTGATTGTAACGTTGTAGTAGCAAAGTTTTTGTTTTTCTATTATAATACTTTAACCTGCCTGCCATTTGGCAAAATACTTATATTAGTTATTTTTTGTCTATCTTTTATCAAGCATAGATGTATGCTAGATTTTAGGCTGAACCGCCTAAAAACATTCATCTATCATTCCTATTTTAAAAGAGTCATCATATTTTAAAATAAAAGTTATATTTACAAAATAAACGTCTAAGGATATACTAAAGTTGATTAAAAATAAATTAAAGTATTTTTGAAAATATTTTGTAAAAAATAATTTTTATTCCTCACAATTCACCACTCTCATGTTAAATACAACTTTATAATATGCATATGGTGAAGTTTGGATCTACAAAAATGGGGTAAATAACTAGAAATAAAAATTTATCTTTCTTACAAAAACATTTAAATAAATAATTTAAAAGTATTTTATAAAAATTTTAAATTTAATTAATTTTTTTAATACAAACAATTTATAAAATAACATAAAATAAACCTTACATTCAGCATCGTCGAAATCAACAAAAAAGAACTAAATATAAAAAATTTGCCAAAAGACTGCTAAGCTATACCACACAATAATAAAACAAAAGAAACAAGTTATTTTGGTGTCATTACAAAAATTAATACAACAAAAATCTTATGCTTGATGAAATAATCAATGAGACAAAGGTATCTTAATTGAACCAATTTTGAATAGAAAAATTAAATAACTTAACTAACTTACAGAGAAAGTTGCAATTAGGAGTTTAGTAAGTGAAGGAAGTAGCTATAGTAGCAACAATTATTAAGGGCTACTAACGACTCGAATATCGTGGCTTGAAAATTTTATTTAAATTATATGAAAATTCACGAATCTATTTCCCTAAAAATATTTTTTATTTATAAATATTTTTTGATGACTAAAAGTACTTAGTAAACAAGAAAAATAACAATTATTGTATCTCCTATTTTTTTATTTAAAAAATTATTATTTAAAGAAAATATTCTAAAGGCTCAAAAAAGTGGCTAAAAAGATGTTGCACATGAATCACTTGAACTGAATGAACCAAGACTAATTATTTGGGAAAATTGTAAGGTTGGACCTATGACATTCGATGGGGACGTTTAAAAAAAGTATTTGATCCAAATTATTAGATCTAAATCTTTCCCTGATTGCTGAATTTAGATCTTACACAAGAAATAAAAATTGATGATACAATTATTAAATGGTATCAGGTTTTACAAAAAGACAAAAAAGATGAAGGTCGTTCGATCATGTTATTGCACGATTGGATGGTTCTAGTTAGCCCCACAATTTGGAAACATGTTGTGTGAAATGAAGGCTTTGTTTTAGTCCTATATTGCGAATGTGAACAAAGATGTCTTGCATATAGTACTTTACATGCTCCTCAAAGTCAACATATTCGGGGTTTGTTGCCCCCTGGTTTGCTCGCGAAGTCATTGCCAATGCTATAGTATTGCTTTATACATTATACATGTGGATACGATGGCCCCCCTTTGTTCTTTCTTATCTTTTTTTTATCCAATTCTAAGACCCAACACAACTATGTTCATAGTTGTACTTAGCATCAGAACTAGCAGATGACTTTAGGGACTTGCATTCCTTAACCCTTAGCAATAGCCAATGTGTTTTAAGCACTATAGAGACTTTTCATTTTTAATTCTAATAATTAGCTCTATTTTAATTAGTATTATTTTGTATTTAATTATTATAATTGTAATGTATATTTTACAAAAGATATTGAATAAATACTAAGTTTTCATAAAAAGAAATTTTTATGATAGTAAAAGAGAATGGATTAAGTTTTTGACAACTGAATATTTTTTAAGAATACTAATTTTGATAAATTTTTATTTTTGTGTCTTGTAATAAGTATTTCAATGAAACTTAATGAAATACTTTATTTCTTTAAGAAAAGCACTTCCAATTACACTTTATTGGATAGTTTAGGGTTAACTCAAATAATTCCTTTCAAATTGTTTTAATTTTTTAATAGCAATTACCAAAAAAATATTATTTAAGATAAATTGTATTAATTTTATATTAATTTCATACTACATCCTTTTTTCTATTTATTTCATTTGAATATTTTAAAATTTATTTCTTAAATCTTATATTTTCTTTATTTATGTTTAAAGTAATTTTTTTAGCTGAAATTTATTAATCAAAGTTTATATGCATAATTCTTGATTTTTTATGTTATATTTGAGAACTTAAACTATTTTGGGTTCAACACATTTATGTGTAACTATATTACAATTTTGTTTCACTCTTTACGCAAAAGTATGAAATTTCAACTTTATATTAGCTTTAATCTTACATGCAAGTAAAAGAAAATGTGATAGTATGCAATAGTGCCATGTAAACTTATGATTATAGCATATAAAATGTCAACATAGTTACATTTATAAGAACTTTGAACAAAAATTTGTCCATTAAGTACTTTTTGTTTTTCAAAATGAGCAAGTAGACTATAGGTATTTAAAGTCATTCAATTCCTTAACTATTAACGCATGCTTATTAACTTTTCGTTTTAAATCTTGTGCATTTCCATACTCTCTAATTACATGTTGGCCTTTTTTCTAAATTTTTTTTTATAAGGAATAACGTATTCACTATATTATTTTTTTAAATCCTTTTATTTTTTTTGTTAAACTTTTGAAACATTTTGCAAACATAAAGTAATTTCTTATCTTATTTTTCTTTCAAGTAATTTTCTACCTAACTTGAAGACATACTCCTTTTGTTTTTCTTCTTTAGGCATCATATAGATGAGTCCGTTACTTTCTTTCTTTTCACTTGTGATAATTACTTTCGACTCATTCAAAAATATTATCAATGCCTTCTTATTTTTCTTATTGCACTTTTTATTTCATTCTTCTAAAATGATCCTTCATAAGTCATCACTAATACCAAATTTTATAAGTTATTTCTTAACACATGATGTTATTAAATTTAGTAGTATTGAAAAAGTAATGAAAATATTTATGATTCTATCATTTAATTTTTCTTTATATTCACTAATTTATTTATTTTACAAAATAATTTACGAAAAAATATATCTTATGAGATTTTTTTTGGTGAGAATAATAAAAGAAGTTTGCATTATTTCTCAAATTTCTTTATTAATAGATTTTAAATAATTACTTATTCAAGTTTTTTAATAGAGATAAAAATTAACACAAAAGATTGGAGGCCAATAGTTAGAACCATTTTTGCCCAAACTTATTGAAAAAATCATTAGAGGCATGGATCACTTGAAATATTTCTTCTCAGAAGAAGAGAATTTCCTTATGATATCATTTGAAGTTTGGTTTAGTAAAACATGGTTGAATAATTATAAATAAAAATTTCTATTTCTTACAAAAATGATTTTGTAAAAATTTCGAACTTAATTTAAAAGCTGTCATTTTTTTTATAATAATTCTTTATAAAAATTATGAAATAAAAAATAAATAATTATTTAAACATTTACATATAATTTTTTGGTGATATAACTTAAACTAGCATTCATTCACCCATAATAAAAATAAGTGATAAAAAGATACTCAATATATGCCTTTTGCTAAGAGAATTGTAAGCTAAACCATTACAATAACGTAACAAAAGGAACTTGATACTATGACTTTACAATGATGTAAAATAGCATTAGAAGAAAGATAATAGGCAATATAAATATAAATATGATTAAAGAGACATAAGTATCTTTACTAAATTACACAAAAATAATAAAAATTATTAACTCTGTTGATTTGAGAAGAACACTTTAAAGAGCTTGATGACTAACAGAAGTATGAATAGAAATGAAAATTATCACAGACTACAAATGCCTTCAATGTCATGGCTTGAAATTTTTGGTAAGATTGTAAAATGATTCATCAATCCACAATATTGAAAAATTCTATTACTCATAGGCATTTTCTATCAACATTGAAATGGGAAAAATTGACTTATTATTCATACTATTTTCATATTTTTATTAAAAATATAATTATTTAAATAAAATATTTTAGTACCTTGAAATAACAACTAAAATCCTATTTTGCATGTGCTTCTTGATCAAAAGCATTTAGAATATTTGATTATGAAAACTAATGATCGATGGATGAGATTTTATTTGTCTTATTTAGGTAGAGGATTTAACTGGGATCATCAGATTTGAATCATAATCGATAGAATAGATTTCAATCCTATGCACTAAACAAGCATAGATAGTGTGAACATGAACTTGCATGATACAATGGAGGATAATATCTATCTTCATAAAAATTTAGAGGTGAAAGGATCATTCAATCAAGAAATTGTGCTACCATACAATTTCGGTGAATGCTACGATTCAAAAGCATAATGCATGAAAAAATAGCTTTGATTGTCTTACATTGTGAAGGTGAACAATTTATTTTGCAATGTTTCGCATTATCCTATAAATAAACATATTTGAGGCTGGCTACCATTCAGTTTTGTTGAGAAGCCATCAACCATGAAGCTAGTAATGAGCTGCATACTATATTTGATGATACAAAAATAAATACTAGATCTAGGAATCCTATAAACTATTTTCACAATCTTACCAGTATCGTAGCTAGTTGAGAGGTTTATGGACATGTGTTCCCAACACCTTAATGGAATCCAACATGTTCTTGGCACTATTGAGACTAATGGTACCAATTATTAAAAATTACCATTGTTTTACTAATTAATTATTATAATTCTAATATATATTTTGTAAAAGTTATTGAAACAATACTAAGATATAATTAAAAAATGATTTTCAAGATAATCAAGGAGAATAAATTAAGTCATGAAACATGTAATGTAAGTGGATACATATTCATTTAGTATAAGACGTGCAAAAGTATGACATTTTTTTATTTTATTTAAAATTGAAATGTGTAATGAAAATAGTCTTTTATTTTCTTATATGAAATAATTATTTGAGGCATATTTTGTTATGCTATCATATGCCACAAACTATTTTGATAAAGAGTAATAGCGAAAAGGAATTGTTGTTATCAAAAAAATAAGTAGCACAAACTCTTCTTTTAAAAACATTGCATCATTTAATAAATTTGATCTATAGATTTGGTCAAAGTAATTTTACCATATTAAAACAATTTGTAATCTATGGGATGATAGTACTAAAGTCTAAAAAATCATACATAGATGGTGGCTATTGACTAAAAGCTTTTAATGTCATAAATTATTTATTTAATAGGCCACTCATAAGTATCTTGATTTTTATGGGGTTAGTAAACAACCCTTTACAAGACACATTGTATCATAAGAAGACAAACTTCGTCATGAAGAATTCACTTTTATTTAGATTGATAAATAAGTATTTCTTTTATAGAGGGCAACATAATTTGTGCAAATAGATCGATCATTGGTAACTAAATAAGTATTTCTTTTAGGCCAGCTTGCCTCGGGAACTAGACTGATCATTGGTTTTATGAACTGCATTTGTGGTAGAATGTCAAATAGATCGTTTAGAAAAATATAAAAAGGTCATTTAGAAAGCCCCATACAATAAGTGGTGGTCTATTATGGCGGTGGCTAAGCTCTTAATTATAAAAAAAATTATGTCTCCTCAATCAAGGATCTTCTTAACTTGAGGTAGTGTGATCAAGCACAAATTCTTTGACTTTTGTTTTGTTCATTCGAAGTGATTATGGTTTTTTTATGAGGTTGAGAAGGGTATAATGTGATGGCCTTTCATTCATAAATAAAAGAATACATGTTAGTCTTACCCTTCAAAGTCATATTCCAAAAATTGCCTTGGTCTTCCAAAGATAAGATGACTTAGTTGCATAAGTATGATATGAAATAAAATTATATCATTAAATCTTGCTAATTTCAAGGGTACATAACATCATTACTTAATAGGTATTAAGGTTTATCTATTCATGGTAGAGGAGAGGTTTGGGTTTCAATAGAGAAACTTTTTATCACTTAATAGCCAATTGTGGTTATGCAACTACCAATATTGATGATCATTCTATATAGTTGTTCATAAATTTCTATACTAATGCTGATGATGTTGGTGCACCTCTACTCATCCTATAGTTATGGGGTTATAACAGTGGACGATCCTTATTATACAATATATTTTCTTATTCATTTGACTCTTCTAATTCATTATTACTATATAAGTTTATAGCCTCGACACACTTTGAGTAGTTGATAGCTACATGTTGCTTTCATGGCCCTTAAAATAGTAAATTCTTGATTGGGTGACTTAGAACTTAATGGGTTTGCTTGAAGATTGGTGTAAAGAAGTGGATGACAGTACAAGTTTAAAAGATTTACAAACTATGGCGGAGGGGATAGATATAGTGTAAGAATGAGTGGGTTAAGAAATAGTGGTGCGAGCCTGTAAATGGATAGGAAGACAATTTCTCATAAAATAAGTTGCTCTATTTTTTTCTATATTTCCAATTATATGATAAATATTCTCTATGGTAATAACATTTTTCAAGTTAAGCTCAACCTATATGTATTCTTTTAAACATACCCTAAAATAGAAGAGTATTATATGTTCAGATTCATTTATAACACTTTAATGTTCATAATCCTCAAACTTGTTAATGTACTCCTTAATAGATTTATCACCTTAAAAAAATATTTGTCATTTATCTAATATTTTAATATTATAGATTAATAGAACAAACTTATTTTACAAAATAATCGTAGGGTTTCTGTAAGTTTGGGATACCACTAATTATTAACATATTACCATGCTAAGTTTCTACAAAACTTATTTGTAGTATCATTAGATTTAGTCATAATGAATTGACACTTTCTTTGTTAAATTATTTGGTACTAGTTGAAGTAATTATCTGTACTAGACTATTAGCCAATATAATCCTTAGGATTGGAATTATCATTAAAAGTTAGGGCAATATCCCTTTTAAGTCTTGCTTCATTACTAAACATATCAAGATCATCATTTAGCTCTAAGTCATTAGAAGGTTCATTTTTCTTTTACGATTATGATTTTTTTCCTAGATATCATGGTGAGAATCATCAGAAGAATCATTATATCTTTTATGGTTTTTGTGTCTTCTAAGGTTTTTTACTAGATTATTAGGTGTGGTACTTTTCCCTTATTATCTCTCTATCTTCTAAGTTTTTGTTCATATTATTGATTTAAGAAAATTTGTCTAACCAACTGGGTGAGTTGGGCCATCAATTGGGATAGCATGCAATGTTAGAATAAGTTTTATCTTTATTTTTGACTTAATTCATAACTTTAGTTTCATATTTGATAAGACCTACCAAGCCTTGTGATCATAAAAAATTTTGGTACATAAGGATATCAAGTAAGTAGAATAATGAGTGATATCTTCTTTTTTTAAATGTTTAATTTATTTAAAATAATTTGTAATGACAAAGTAACCACAACTATAGACCACCAAACCTGAGATGGGATGTATTTCCAAAAAAAGACTACCAATCATGATCTTGCTTTTGCCATGCCTTCTCGCACATATAACTTTATTGTTTCCAAGAAAGATGATAGGGAGTCATATCAATGCTTTTCTATTATCATTTAAGACTAAGTTTGTCCATAACTAATTAAGAGTTTGTTAGTGGACACACTAAGTAAAAGAAATTTTTTTGAAGTAGGGAAAATAATTATTAGTAGAAACTTTTTTTTGTAATATAATTTTTTATATAAGTAGAAATCCATAACAATAAACCAAAGTTGATATAGAATAAATTAGACTTCTACTATGGTCTAATTTGGAACCTATAATATAAATATTCTTAATAGATAAATAAAAAAAATTAAAAGACACCACACACTAATTTTGATTAGGTGGTGTGTGTGATGTTTTATAATCATTCAAATATTAACCTTTAATTTTGTGGCATAGATTATTAAGTAGAGTATGTGACAACACATTAAGAGTTAAGTGCAAAGTTTTAGTAAGCAATTTTATCACATTGAATTTAACTCAAATAAAATAAAGACATCTAGGAAAACTTTATTCGGACTACTCAAATAAATGATAGAGCAACTTTTACTTTAGATTATCAAATAGAAAATAAAAGTTATAGAAAGTGTGCACTTTTTTGTGATGGTGATTATATTTCGTTTGGAGTTAGCTTGTAAAGTATCAAAGATAGAAAAGAGTGATGAGTTTAAGATTTGGATAAGTGGGGATGATTATAGGGTAAAAAGATGGTAGGTTAGAATCTCAAGCCTAATTATGGATGGTGATAGTTTGGTGGTTGGCTTAGAAGAGTAAAAAAGAAAGTGAAGACTTAGGATGGAAAGGTGAATTTGGTTGTTGTTAGCTCTTCAAGCAGACATTCTCTCACATTTGAACTTTGTCTCTTACATTAAATTTGAAGTTAGAATCTCTCTAACTAAAGTTGGGCACATACTCTTTACTCACAAAGATAAAAGCACACAAATAAGAAAAAAAATTCATCAATACTATATTATAATAAGGAGCTTCTCTTACTTATATTTGAAAGAGAGTTTAATGTATAAAAAAATAAAAAAAACTACAACTTTAGAAAATATTATATGTTTGGAAAAAAGAGAATGATAATTATGGAGTTAAATAACTTGAAAATCTGAAAGAGATCTTTAGAATTTTATGACATTAATTATAAAAATATCTACCACATTAAATACAAAATATATAAATAGGAGAATTTTTTAATGAAATGACTTAAAAATCTATAAAAATAATTACAATTCCATGACATTAACTCCAAGTAGATCAAGCATATTAAATACAAGATATAAAAATGTATGAAAATAGTTATGACATAGAAAAAATAATACAATCATGTAATATGATGATTGAATATCAATGATGATGTGACTAGGATGCTAGTAGTGAAGAAGATGGTTGATGGCGTTTGACGATTGTTAAAGGGTAGTTGCTAACAAGTGACTAGGAGATGGCAGGTGATTGGAATGTAGTAGGAGGCCTAGCAATGGTAGCCAATGAGGTGATGTTGAGTAACTAGGTAGCAGTGATTGGGAGTAGTAGATGATCAGGTCACAGACGACAACTATTGAGAGTGACTGATGCATAGGGACTAACATCGATGATGATGTATTTTATTATGGAATTTGTTTGGAAGGATAGACCAAAAATAGTAGAGGTAACGATGGGGAAAAATATATCATTGCAGCCAACCCTTATAATTGACAAAGATAATTAATTAAAATAAGATTGGGCTCGTGTTTCGCTTCAAGTTTTAATGGGATTTGTTTGATTTCAATGAATATGTGTTTGTGATCTAACACATGATGCACCTACATCATCCATTCCATTCAACTTTTATTTCCTAAATTTAACAAACTATCAATTTTAATTTCAAATTATCTTTCGATAAAAACCTAGTTTTAGCTGAAGTTTCATTCCCATAAGTTCGATGATTTCTTCCATATTCCAAAATGACATCAGATTGAACTTAAAATTCTTATTAAATTGTTTGAGGGTGATCTTATAAAAAGTGAAGTTTATGATCAACTTTGTTCATTCTATTGCTTTAAACCTTGAATGATCTACTACATTGTGCATTAGATTGAACAATAGATTATTGATCAAGTTGTTTAATGGGCCTTTAAGAATTCTCCATCATACAATTTCACCATTCTTTTTTATTTATTTCCTAAATGAGTGGTTCATTACCCATAATACACTAGTTTAGATAACTAATTTTATGATTGAAAGACCATGAAATAGAGATTCTTTGAGTAATTTTTATTTACAAATATTCATTTTATACTAATTCCTTTATAAAGATATTTTTTTTACTAAATCAAGAATTTTTGTAGATGCAATATGTCTATGAATATGAATTTGCTTTTTAGCTTAAAATTTAACATTAACATGTATAAAAATTCAAGTTCTCCATGAGCACCTTGCCTCAAAGACTTTTCACTATTGTTGGAATTTAAATCTATAATTTTAATAAAGGAAATAGTCTTATATTCAATTCTATCAATGCCTAAAATGAATGGCAAGTGCATGCTTGAAATGAGGTTCATGTGTAGTTCTATCCATCACTTAAGTACTCAAAAAAAAAAAAACAATGCCTTTAGAAAAAACTTATGGTGCCCTTTGGGCTCTAAGTAATCTTCCACACCCTTGAGCTTATTTGATATCATTCATATGACTTTTGTTAGCTCTACTCAAGCAACATTTGACAACATAAGATAAGAATTATCACTTATAAGTTTCTAGTTTTTCAAATAAAAGAGCATGCATTAGGTATACCATAAGGTCATAAAAATAAGCTACTTAAATGGTTTGGTGTGGTCAAAATCGTATTTGGCCTCTTAAGCACAAGCCGCAAAAAATACCTACATTTTTATGATACCATATCCAAATATGAGAAAGTATTAGAAAATAAAGTGGTCCTTAATAGCATAAGCATCCTTAAAATATACATGTAACATTACCAATACAAATGGCACTCAAAAGAAGGCAAGTGAAATTAGTGTGTGAAAATTGTTTCAAAAATCACACATTAAATACAAAAATATTTTGAATTGTAATGAAAAATTCACTAAAGCTATACTAATAAATATATAAAAAATAATATGTAAATTAAAAGGTGCATAAAGCATTTTTTTAGTTTTTGGCTCTTACCAAATGTGTCAACAATGAACACTAAGTCAATTAGGCTTAGCTTAAATAATCTTTCACTTCTTTGTCATAGTTAGTGAGGAAGCCGTTGCATGACGTACCATTTCTTCGGAATTGAGGCATATCCTCCATTCTCTAGGAAAATTTGGGCTTGAAAACTATCTTTATTAGATTTTACAGGGCTTAAACCCCAACCTACTAAGGATGACATGCTAAACCTATTGTTAGCTCATAAATAATTGAAAAGTCTTTACATTCAAACAATATATTTGAATAAGAGCATACTAAAAGATCCTATTAATTCAGAATTGGAAATTATAGAATCACCTGACAAGTAAGAACTTTTTCAAAAGCTAAAAACTTAAATTGATCATCGACATGGGGAATCTTAATCTAAAAGAAAAGAGATTTTGATAACCTACACCAATAATAATTATGTTGGTAGAGTACTGGCAAGATAATTTGCCACTACAACTAAGATGATTTTCATGCAATTTTACGTTTATCTTTGTTCTTTAAGTTCTCCTATAAAGATAAGCATATATTATCTAAATTATATAACTTCATTTAAAAATTTAATAAAAATATTTTGGGTTTATTGTCATAAAATAAAGTACTATGACTAGGAGTTAATAACACAATAACTACTATATCACACTCCTTAGGTGAGAAAGCACTGAACTCCATGAAGTCATTAAAATCTCTAATAGTGCTTTAACATCTCTCTATTTTGATGGTGAAGCTCCTCCTCAGTAATCTCTAATAGTGCTTTAAAATCTCTAATAGTTCTTCAATCATTGTTATACATGATTTTATGTTAAGATTGTTTGATCATCTAAGACTAGTTCCACTTGATCTCGAAGCTCACAAGATGTCACTAAGTGTGTTGTTGGGATAAGTTTACTAGGCAATGACAGTGAAAGCTAAACAGGCTCACTACGTGTTAAGCATAGTTTTTTACAACATACAATCTATTGAATATTAAAGCTAGCTCTAATTTTATAATCAGTAGTTAAACAAACGTATATGTTGACACTTAGTCTTTATCTAATAGTAAATGGTCCAATATTATAGGGAGGTAATATTTTAAGGGTTCAGCGTACAGTCTCTCACATAACATAAATAATTACATAATCACTCTCAACAAATTTTTGAAGTTATTAATGAGTATTTTCTAATCATTTATATATTTTATTATTTAAGTAAATTTATTTAGAAAAACATTAGTATAAAGAAAAATATGATGAGTAAAAGTCTCAACAAACTAAGAAATGCTAAACAATAAGGTAAGATAATAAAATCAATAAGACTCTGACGATGATTTTGAGGTCTCAAACTTGTTGATTTATTAATTGAATCATTCTAAATAAAATAAGTGGAATGCTTTAAAAGATTCTAGGTTTCAACATGTTCTATTATTATGTTACAAAAATGATTTCCTATGCTCTGATTGACTACTTCTATTTGCCCCTCTATTTTTGGTATAATAAGTCCTTAAAAACTTAAGTTTTGATTGCTTTAGGCAATAAAGTATTTTTTAAAGGTAGCTCATAAATCTAACATCATGATCTAAAGTAATTATCTAAGGTAAGCCATGTAGGCTAACAATTTCATCAAGAACTCACTTCATAATATGTGAGGTATTTCATGTCTTATGGTAAGGTATAAATTGAGCCATTTGGGAAAACTTATCAATATGAATATAGAATCACTATTTCAAATGATTTGGAAAAATCCTAATACTAAGTCCAAACTTACATGTTTTGATGGCCATTGTGCTATAAGTAATGGTGTATGTGCACCTTCACTATAATTACCTAATTTAGTTGCAACAAATATTCAACATTTAGAATCTATCGATGCAACTTTTTTTGGGTAATCTTGGCCCAAGAAATCAATCAGTCACACCTCTTATTAATTTGACTCGACCAAAATGTCCAGTGAGATATCCAGTGTGTAATTGTGAGACAAGAAATCCTTAAGAGATGTGTGGGGTATGTAAAGTTGGGATAAGCAAAAAAAAAACCATCTTTGAAATAGTAATCATAAAAAACAACATTAGATAAAGTATTGACTTCATTATAAGTATGACCTAGATTTGGGTAATCACTATATAAATTTTCGATGAGTGTGACTATATTCCACCATTATAGAAGCCTAATGTTGGATGTGCTTAATGCGAAACTTTAGGGCAAACAAGTTTGATAAGTTTTTGCAACTAAGATGCTCCATAAAAGAATGAATTTGAAAATGCCTTTACGAAAAAAAAAGTATTTGTTTATAAATTTATAATATAAATTTTTTAAGTTGTTAGAAAATGATAATTAATTTTTTAGGTGCCTCCACATTAGTAAATAATTTTTGGAGAGTTGGGAAGTATTTTGCATTATTTGTTTGACTTATGAACAAGAGAATTTCTTATAAGCTTCTATCATGCTAAATTGATAATGAATTGTACCAATTCATGTCTATTTGGTTCCATGTATGAAAATAGTGAGAATGATTTTGTTTATATCATTCCAAGTTATAAGCATGCTCCATATCAATTTTTACTAAAGTAATTATCACTTATGTTTTTAGCCCAGTTAGTCTTTGAGGTGTTGACCTTCTGGCAAAGCTTTGCATTACATGCATCCTTAAAATATTTCAATTTCTTAACCACTTATCCATTGCTTTGCTAGGGGAACCTGATTTATTTATAGTTAGCCAAATTTTGCTTACTCAATCATTATTAGTCTATAGGAAACCTTTTGTCACACTTTCCATTATATTAATAATCTTGTGAGGAACATAACGCATCATTATTGTATAAAGTGGTATCAATTGGAGGAGATGACTAACCATTACTAACTCCTATTACGAGTAATTTATTCTTGCAAATATTATTAATCTAGTAATGGAAGTGAACCCCCTATTTCTTAGCTTTAAACAATGTCCTTTAAAGTTAAGGGACTGGAAGATAGCATTTGTTGAATCCCAAGAGTTTCTAGATGATGTTCTCAAGTTTGTGTTTCATGTTTTTAAATCCAATAAAAAAGTCCTTTTGTAGATTAATCTACAAATCTGATGTGCTCTTGAGCATAAAGAAAAAAACCTTGATAGTTTTAATCGACTGTTTGTCACTACTTCAGAAGATGGTGAAGCCATCTACAAAGCACAAATAGAAGTTTGGTGGACAAGCTCTTTGGGGGCCTCATTTTTTTTTCCTTGTATATGTTGAATGTTTATCCCTTTTCTTAGCACTTCAACCACAATGTCGAAAAGAAATGGGGATAAAGGGTTTCCCTGCTTTAGCCAATAAGACAATTGGAAGGAATCATTTGCATTCTCATTAATAATGACTAACCAACAACTTCTATTATAAATACTCATCACTAGATTAATAAATTACTATTCATGTTAATTTTGTGTAGTATGTGTTTAACAAAACCATAAGATACACTACTAAATACTTTCCAAAAGTTCAGCTTGATAATAAAGTTATTACATTGGATATTGTGATTTAAATCAATAATTAGTTCTTATGCAAGTAAGATTATTTTAGTGAATTCCTCTTAGTAAATGGTTGATTGCTCCATCGACATAATACAGAGTAGGAAACACTATAATCTAACTACTAAAAACTTAGTATTTTTTTAGAAGAAACAATAAAAACAAATTGTTCTAAAATCTTCAAAAGATGTGCTAAAATAAGCCTTTGGAAAGAAGATTATATTAGTGCTAGAGAATTCTTTAGGTGATGGGTTACCAGTAAGAAGTAATGATTGCATCATAAATGACATCTTGAATTATAGTCAAACAATGCTTGTAAATGAAACCATTAAACCTATCCAATCCACAAGAACTTAAAGAATAAATCAAAAAAATAATTAGTTATATTTCCTTCTTGCTAGCATGTTGAATCAATATCATAGTACTATTTAATGAGTCTAAGCATAGCAAAGCGAAGCACCTCGGTTTTGTTTAATATGGAGTAGTTAGAGGTGAACTAGCCCATGATATATTTTGCAATTAAATATTGCTTTGAAACCAATCTACCACTTGAATCTTTAATTCTTTATGTATGAATATACCTTTTCCTATTATTAACCATCGTGTGGAAGACATTAGTGTTTTTATCACCAACCTATAGTCATATAGTAAATGTCTTCTCACTCTAATGCATCTCCTCTATTTTAGTAACCATGATTAGCTGATCCAAAGCTCTATTAGTTCAAACCTTGATAACTCTTTTATAACTCTTTGAATTTGTTTTCCCTCTTCATTACATGTTATTTTGATAATTCAATCTTATAAAATATATTACCAAATCAAGTTTTAGTTCACTCTTTAAAGGGGTCTTTAACTCTCTTCAGCTTGTAAGCGAGGGCCCTCATGCCTAACCTGGCAATTGGAAGACTTCAATTCTAAGCAACCACTAAATAGAATTCTATGTCTTCAACTCAAGTTCTTTGCAACCACTAATAAGATATTGTTCATATGTTGAACCATTATAGTAAGAAATTATATGAATGAATTAGGATTCAATAAGTAACACATCATTACATATCATGCACTATAACCATGTGAAGGCATTTTTCTTCATTTTCATTATTTGGCATTGTATGTACTACAACTACAACACTTATATTTTGCTAGAAATGTTGCCCTCACAATAGCAAAAAGTTTGTCTCCTTCAAATAATGTCCTTTTGTATATCACTTGCAAAGGCTTCCTACATTGAAATTAACTTAATTTTGTGCATTTTGATCATGTTATTAAGGCATTAAGAGACTATAGAACTAACTACACCCTTGAAGTTCAAAATCAAGAAATTATTAACTACAATAAGTGATATTTGCATTATGAGATTCTTAAAGGATTTTTTTGGTCTTTTTCTAGCAAGTCAATGTTTTACATTCCATTTAGTTGCTTTTTTTATTGACTTGTGGCAGGTAACCATTATAAAGCCGTTATAGTGTACCTCAAAATGCTTAAGAGCATCAGCTTTTTCTTGGAGATCCTTATGATGGTTTTTGAGAGATTGAATCTCTACTTATTGTTTGAGCTACACATTCTTCCATTGTTTCAAGTTAGATTTAAATGTTTTACTCTTAATTTACAATTTCTCATTTAATTTGATCACAAAGATGAACAAATTGATGATTCATTATATAATCAGGTTCTTTTATTAAGTGTTAATGTTCTGTGATGTAGCGACGGAGTTATTTCTTTCAATTATGGGGGTAATGGTGTTTCACTCATTCTAAGATCTTGTCATATGCTTAGCATTTTCTATGCCCTTATTTGTCTAATTGATTTTCATGCTTCATCCAACCTTTAAGTGTCTACATTGATGACTAACGAAGCTGGATGTTTCACATTACTAACTGCTTAACTAATTTAAATTTTCTAATCTTCACCATTTCTTACAAATAAGGGTCTAGAAATGTTTTCTTGCACAAATTACAACATTGAGCATCCCTGTTTAAAATTGCATAGGTAGTATTTGGATAAATTTTAAATACTTAATTTTTTTCTAAAATCTAATTTTGGTCACAATCTTTCTAGAGATTCTAATATCTAAGGAAGATCTTTACCAAGATTAACCAATACTTAGGCTAGAGTCCTATTTGGCCTTATTAGTTTGATTTGTATAGAATCTAGTTTTAATGGGTTGCTGACTATTGATATGATTGAGAATAGGTACTACTTGTTGACTAAGTGGATTAGAAGGTTTTTTAATAAGATCCACACTAGATCTTTCAAAGGTTAAATATTGAGCAAAAACAATGGAAAACATTTTAAGTTTCACATTTGAAAGACTATGATTTTCTAGATATTATACATCTAGTATCAAATGTTGTCCAATTCTAGTGAAATTCTCAAGAGCATAAGTCTTCCCATTCATGATAGATCCAATGTAGCAAATTTTTTTGGTTCTTTGTCGTAGTAATTCTATATTGGGTCATCCATTGTGAAAACATAGTCTATTAGAGTGAGTTTGAAGGGAAAATTCTTTTATGAAGCAAAGTCATCATCAAACATGACCTCTTTTTCAAAGACAATGGCATTATCATGTTTGGCAAAGATGAAGAACTAATCTAGATTCACCATAAAAGAATGGCTTAGAGGAAAATGAACTCATAATGCCTAAAATATTGGAATGACCCTAGAATCATGTTGCAAATTTCATCATGCCCACACCAAATTTAAAACATTTTATCACCTCACTATCACTTAGATGTTTATGTTTGATGTTCTTTTGAAATGCGACATAAAAATGCACATTTTTTTTATGAATTTGAATATCAATAATGCCTAAAATAATGGAATCAATATCTAAAAATTGTGAATTTTAAAAATTATTAAATAATTTTTTTCTCAAAATTCTTCATTTTCTTTATGTATTCTTTAGGTTTGGTCACATGTCCTCTACACTATCAACTCTGCTTTTCAAATATCAACTTGCTTCTTTATGCTTCACTGTGCTCTTTTCTTTTAATTTAATAGTTACAGTTCATTTGAGGCTTCTACATTAATCCTAAGCTAATGAGCTTCTTGCATCATGCGAAGTGTGGTTTAGCAAAAAGGATGATTAATTACTATAAAACATTTTTGTTTCTTTTAAAAATATTTTAGAAAATATATAAAAGTATTTTTAGTAAGCTTAAACAAATCTTTAAAACGAATATTATACATATTTTAATTTTATATTAAAATTAATTAGCTTTTATTTAATAATAAATTTTAGCGTAATTAGGAGAACAAAAGACAACAAAAATTTTAAAGTGTACACAAGTAAATGTTTTGGTTGTCTTACATGAAATCAAACATACGTTTACCAATGGAAAAACCAAGGAATGCAAAAAGAACATATATAAAGCTCACAAAAAGACTGGATAAGCTAAACCCTTAGAATAATTAAATAGAAAAAGGCAGGCCATAAATGCTTTACAATAAATAAGGATTTATAGAAAGATGAAAGGAAAGCAACAATAAGAATCTGTAAAAAGTAATTATTATGCTTAATGAATTACTAAAAAATTTAAAAGTATTTTAATTTAATCAATTAGAAAATAAGAGCTTAGCTAATTTTAAGTAAGAATTTTAGTTTGATAATAAAGGACATAACAAATGGAGGTGATGATGAGCACTAGACTAATGGCTTTAATATCATTACTTGTAGCATTTTCTTTATATTCTTGTAAAAATTTCATCAATCTATCTTGTTTAGTAATTATCTTATTCATAAACATTTTATATCATCTAATAGCACCTACCAAACTAACTGATTAGCATTTTGAATTTGAAGGATGCTTTTTAATTAGAAACATAATATTATTTTAATAAAAGTTATAGTGCCTAATAAATAATGGTCAAATAGTATTTTTTTAAGAGCCACATGATGACAAGCATCCTAGACCATTTCATAATGAAAACTGGATGAAGTGATAGTTTTTAATAAACTAGAGTCGTTTTCAAATTATGATTTCATGTCAACCACTAGATCAAAATTGAGATCTAATAGTTGGATTTAATTTTACTTGTGCATTAAATGTCGACCATACAATCACAAAATTGAGTGATCTAATTGCCATCGAAATTATCGCTTAAATAAAGGTAAATTACTTGACAACAATTTCATTCCAAAATTGTATGATCACACTGCTCACATCAGTCATTAATTTTGAAAGTTAGCTATGTGGAATAAGCATTACATTTTAGTCAAACTATGTACTTGCACTTCTTTTTGCTCCATATAAGGCATCTTGTATTCTTTTGAAGTAGTCTCATTTTAGCATCAGCTACCCTTGCGTTGTTTTTTAGTATTTAGTCAGGGGTGTTAACAGAAACATGATTAACTGATTTATGAATATAAGGTGATGTGCCTTGATTCAATATACTTGCATCCATGTTCAAGAGTGATGCCTCAAGCTCATTGTAGTAGTGAATAGGCTCAACATTATTGCCATAGACCAAGCATATGTTATATAAATTTAGGGTAGTTAATTCAATTAGAATTATTTGTTAAATTTCTTGTATTTAATTAATTTTTTTTGAAATAATAGATTTGAAAAATAAGAAAAGTGATTCTTATGATGATGAACATATGATGATAAAAGATATTTAAAACTAAAATATTTTATAATATGGATAATTTCAATTTTAATTTCGTTTTTGTAGCTTGCATGAATGGTTAAATTAACCTTAAGTTTTGCAATCAAAGAAAAAAAATTAAAATATATAAAATTAAATTAAAAATGTACATCCTTGAGCTTTTAATGTGTTATTTACATTAATGTTGTAAGATAATTGGTTACCATTCAATTATTTGAAGTGTCTCATTGAAGTAACAGCAGGACCCATTCAATATATTGGTTTGAATAAATGCAATACATAAAGGTATCTATAGAAGTATCTTTCGAATCCTAAGAGACAAAGTTGATCTATTAGTCATGAGTGACTATATCAAAATGATCTTGACACCAGTGGAGGCGTAAAAGACAAGTTGATCTATTAGCATTGAAAATGATGTATAGAGCATGGTAGTCATGTCATGAAATGTTAGGCTAGGATGGTTAAGGATTCTTGTTGACTTATTAGGAAATAATCCAAATTATTTTTTGATGCACTGTCACAATAAATTGGCCCAGATCAATCTAAATCATCCTTGTTAATTATCATCTAAGTTGATGATAGTATTTCTTTGATGGAAGCTGTCAAACAATACAATGATGAACTCCATAACCATACATTTTATAATGATTAATGAGTGTCATGATTTGTTTAAACTTTTGTGACCATGTTAATGAGATAGAAAGCCATTAAGCAGGCATAATGAATGGAAACAAATCACCTAATTATCCAAATGAAAAACAAAGTTTGACATATTGTTTAATTAAACCATTGTACCTAATTGATGCTATTGAATTAGTCCTAACGTTGGGTTGATTAAGAGGATGAACTGGCCAGAGAATCAAGACATGCCAATGATGAGATTCTAGAAACGTGCCATGTGATTGAATTAATAAATAGTTCCATTTTCTATTGGATCAAATAAACAAGACGTTATTAAGTAAGTGACAGCTTTTTCTCATTTTTTACTAATTCAATACCTCAAGGGAAAAATAAATTTCATAGGTAGCTTCCTAATTCACAAATTTACCATTGTATTAAAATACAAAAAACATTTTAATGTAATTTTAAAACAATTTATAGTCAATTTACTTCAAAAATAGTAGTCAAAATTGTATGTCTTGGTTTTCTATTTTTTTTAGAACCAATTTTAGGTTTGATAAAAAATCTTGAAATTAGTTTTATTGGTATTCTTTTAGAAAAGTAAAATTCGTTATCTTTAATATAAGATGAATAAGTATAATCTATTAGAATTGAAGGATTCCATGGACATGGGTTTCTCTTGAAGGAAATGAGCCATGTCAAATAGGTTCACTCTGTTGGCCCTAAATATGACCTGTTTGGCATAAGCTACAAAGCCCCACATAGTTTATGGGAATTAAATTGTTTAGAAAAAGTTAAAAAATATTAAAAAAATTTTGTAGTTTGTTTTCGAAGATTTAGCTTCTTTTGTTTCAAACCCAAATGCTTAGTGATTTCCGTATGACCAAATCCAAGCCAACCCCAACGAACTTATTAGGGAATTTCATGGGTTTGATTGTAGAAGGAATTGTTGGATGGCTTTCTTTATGATCACTCAATAAATATATGGACATCTCTCCTTATCATTTTTAATTAAATAATTGAAATTTTTTAGAATTTTTTATGAGTCTAAAATGTCCAAATGAGTATGATTGCTAGTGAATTGAGCTAATTGGTTTGCCACTACATAGCATTCTCTAAATATGTGCTACAATCGAATCACTTTACACTGACATTTATTCGTTTTGTTCATACAATAGTGCTCTGTAAGCTTAGATTATCACTTAAATTTAAACCAAATAGTACTATCATTGCATATCTTCTTTATTTATTTTAGATCCTTCATAAATTAAGAATGCATTGATTGCTTTACACAAATGGTCTCTGATCAGATGACCACAACCTACAATGCATTGGCTCCCTTAAGTCAATCAACTAGTATATAATTTGACAAAAGTTAGTGTTAGGCAAGTCCACTAAACCACTTTAATTGTTCCACTTTTCGTCCTACAAAGTAGAGGAAGCAATGAATATTTTGCCAATTCAAGATTTATTGAGCTTCTCTTCATGATTAGACTACAATTGAAAATGGCATAGATATTATATTGAAATCATTTTATCATAGAAATCATTGGGATTTTTTTCTATTATTTAGTTATAAATTTTTAAGTTCCAGATATTGCAACATATTAAAGATGGAAGAACTCGTTATACATTAATGGCTATAGAGTTTTTGTGACTACAATTCAACTAGTGTAGAAGCAATTGATGAACCATGTTAAGTTGGTTATGTTTAATGCCATAGATCATTGAAAAATTGTTCAATATGTTTGTGCACCTTGGAAAATCCATAAAAGTAAGAATTTGAGAGTCCCTATATGTATAGAAAGTTCATTTGTGTTTTTTTTAAAAGTTCAACTTCCTCCAATTGTTAGACAAATGTAATAAATTTATAAGAATCTCTATATTAATAAAGAAATTTTTGATGATAGATGACTATCCCTTTAAAGGAAATCATTCATCACACTTTCTACTATGTTAATAATATTATTTGAAGGATAAAACATTATTAGAGTATAGAGTGGAATTCATTAAAGAACATGGCTAACAAACAAAACCTAACATTAAGAGTAATTTCTTCCTCTATCCAATTATCTTCATGCATGTTTTGTTAATGTAGTTTTGTAAGTGAACTTCCTACTTCTCACCTTTGAACAAGGTGCTTTCAAGAAAAGGGATTGGATAGAAGTAACTTTTGAATCCTAAGAGACTATTAATTTGGTTCTTCTACTTGTGTTTCATTTAATTAATCTCAATAGATAAAATATTTTGTACAATAATTTCCAAATGTGACGCGTCATTCAGTTCATAGAGGAAAATATTGTTGTTTTGAAGGGAGTGTTTTTCACCCCTTCAGAACATGATAAAATTCAACTATTATGTCCAAATGAGAATTTGGTCTATACCTCTCAAAGTTGCATAGTGCTTCACTACACCTTATATATGTAGATTACTTAAACCTCTTTTTAGTGTTTTAGCTATAGCAAGGAAAAGAAATAAGGATAGATAGTTACCTTGCTTTAGCCATGGGATGATTAGGAGGGACCATTGTCTCTAAAATTAATGACTAGTAGTCATTTTTTATTACAGATGCTTACGTCTAGATTAATAAATTAAATATTAAAGTTAATCCTGTGTAGTACTTTTTAAGAAAATTGCATGATATACATTTGAATGCTTTCTTAAAGTATAGTTTGATAATAAAGTAATTAATTTTACTTTGCAATTTAAATCATTTAAGTATTTCCTATGTAATGAATATATTTTTAGTGATTTCCCCTTAGAAAAATTTTATTGCTCTGCTAAGAAGAGTGTGTGGGCAAGAAAGATTTTAGGTTAACAAATAAAAACCTCAATTTTTTTTCAGGGAAACTATAAGTGCAAATTGGTCTACATGCTTTAAAAAATGTAGTGCAATATGTCCTTGGAAAGAAGATTATGTTTGCACTAATGAATTTTCTAAGTAATATTTAGCCAACAAGAAGGTCATTGATAGCTTCATAATTGACATCTTGTATTATGGATCAACAATGCTTGTAAAAGAAATTATTAAACCCGTCCAATTTAAAAGCACTTGAAAAATAAATGAAAAAAATTATTTGTTATATTTCCTCTATGCAAATTGGCTAAATTGGCATCATATTCCTATTTTGTGAGTCTAAGGATAATAAAACATAGCTCCACCCATTTTGCTTGGTGTGGACAAAAGATAAGTGAGAGGTGAAGCAACTCGCATCATATTTCGCAAATAAACTGCCTCTGAGACCCAACTACGACTTGAATCTTCAATTCATTATATATTAAGCTTAATTTGCCTTTTTTTGACCGTTATGTGGAAGTCACTTTTGCTTTTATTACCCTCATTGGGCAAGATTGTGCTTGCCTTCAAGCTTTTAATATGTCACCACCATTTTAGTAGATATGAACAACTAATCCCAAGTTTGGTCAATTCACAACTTTATAATTCTTTTATAGCTTGTTATGGTCATTTTCTTGCTCCAAAAGTGGCTCTTCTACTTCTTGAGTCATCTAGAATATATAAAAAAATTGAGCTTTCGTCATGGTGAGTTTTTTGTCTCCACATTTTGAAAGCTAGGTTCCTCATTCTTAACTCAATAATTGGAAGACTCTAGTTCTAAGCAGACACTGGATAGAATTCTATGCTTTCAATTAATGTGCTTTGGAATTTTAATTATCATGGAATAGATCTAGTTGTTGAAGGAAGGATTAATAATAAGGCGTATTCTAATACGATCAAGTTCATATGTTCAACCAATATATTAGAAATGCTTTGAGCTATTCATGATTCATTAGGGTTCTATCCAGAAGAGTGATATTTAAATTCTTAAGCCTTAGTAATGACATTAAATTCTCCCTACCATTCAAGGGAGATATTTAGCCTACATCATCAATCCTAAAGCCTGCAAATAATTTCTTTTATTAATGAAATAGTTCTTGGTATACACATAAGGATAATACCTCATATTTGTATCTTTCTTTATAACCATGTGATGATATTCTTCTACATTTTCATTATTTGTCCTTGGAATTCATACATCTAGAACACCCATACATTGTTAGAGATGTTGCTCTCACAATAGAAAAAATTTAGCTCGTTTGAATGATGTGCATTTGTTTGTTACCTTCAACGGGATCCAAAAATGAAGTCAACTTAATTTTTTGTAATTTGATCATGTTCTTAGGACATGATTTTTTGTTGAATTAATTGCACATATAATGTTCAAAAATAGGTTATTATTCATTACAATATATAATGTTAGTATTTTGAGTTGCTTAAAGTCGTTTTTTAGGCCATTTTTTGGGAAATCACTTTTTTTCATTCCATTTAGTAGCTTTTCATATTAACATGTGACTGATCGCCACTATAAAGCCATCTTAGTCCATTTAAAAAAAGTTAAGTGCTTCACTTTTTCCAAGAGATCCTCACTAAAGCTTCTGGATAATTGAATGACTATTTGTTACATCTTATCGTGACCCTCCTACAAGCACATTATACTTGGTGGCTTGTGAAATCCATGCACATTCTCTTAAGGGATTGGATGACACAAAATCTACAAGTTGTATACATTGGGTCAATGGTAAAATGTTTCTCTTGAAAATTAAAATATTGTAATTTTTGTATTAAAATGTATATCCAACCACCCCTATATAAGGAGGTAAGGATGATGAACAAAAGTGGGAGAACTTCCTCGAGGGGTCATCCATCTTATGCAAGCACAAGTTACTCTTTTAACACAACAAATAGAAGTGTTAATAGGGTTGTTGTTAAAAAATCAATATATTCCATCATAACTTTGGAAGAAAAATCACCTTGCAAAGAAAATTTTTCTAACTCAGGGACACTTGAGGATGCCATCATTAATATTCCTATACAATTCTTAAGAATTGATAAGGTCTATTCAAGTTAGATATACCCTATTAATGATGATAGTACGGATGAAAAAAAAATTAGATGCCCAATTAAGTCTACTAGAGACCTATTTCTCCCTCTAAAACTACTCTTCATTTGACAAAGTAGTATATGCTTGTTTGAAAATGTTGAGCCATGTAATTGCCTAGTTTAATGTAAATTTAAGAACTCCTTAAGAGATAGAGCTAATTTGAAGTCTGCTTATGCATTAATTTGAGAAAAATTTTATTCCCTAGTTTGTCCATGAAAGATGGAGGAAGTAGCATTGTCTATGATATCGACAAGTGCAAACAATACAAGATTGCATCATTAAATTTCAAATACAAGATATAGCATTAAGGATATCTATTTCAAAGATGTAGACTTTACCTATGTACTTTTGAGGTTTTTATCATCCTATTGCTACAAAACTAACCTTATTTCCTATGCAATATTTTGTATAAGCAATCAAACTTATGATGGACATTGACACAATGGCCATTGAATAGAAGAATAAAAATATGGAACCATAGATATGGGATTTCACACTTGGGGAGGATTAAGACTAATATAACAAACTGACAAAGGGGTAGAGCTTAATAACCAAAAAAGTGGATTACAACCACAATAATGACAACACCATTTACAGGTAGGAGTCACAGAAATTGTACCAACTACAAAAAGTAAGGCCATATATGAGAAAAATGTTGGATCTTTTACACAAATCTTTTCTTGGAGACATTTAAGAAAAATTGGGAAAAAAGATCCTTGTTCCAACTAAAATTGAGATGGTTCTTGAGGCAAATAATAATAAGGTAAGACTCTATCTTTTTTGGTAGGGTGAATAATGCTCATAATTAATGAAATTATAGTAGGAAGAATGTAACTCTTTTGAGTCTGGACACACGTAAATGAGTTGGTCAATGCTGTCACAAACACTAGTAGTTAGAAACATTTGATCATTAAAAGATTTATGAAGAACCTCTACTTAGAAAGTGCTACTTATCCAAGCCCTATTCTCATGAGTTGAGTAAAAAAGTCTCTAAAGTAAAAGTTTATAGATAATATAAGGCAAAATTTGAAATCATTTAAGAGTATATTGATGAAGTTGTCCATGAAGTAGTTCCATTACATATATGCCTTATCATATTTGGCACCTCTTACTTGTGGAATCAAGATGATATATACTATTGTGAAGCCGAACAGTATCAATTCACAAAAGATGGATAGAAATTTATTATAATACAGAATAAAGGAAAGTTGATAGTAGATATTATTGCTATGAGCAAGGTAAAGAGATTAGGAAATAAAAGTCTAAATTATGTGTTATTGTTAATCAACCTTGAAAAGTTGAATATTGGTTCGAACAAAAATTGTAATCTACCTAAACAACTTTAGAAGATATTAAGAGAATATTCTACACTATTTATTAAACTAAAAGTGAAACTACCAAATTGTGTTGTGAAGAGATTAACTTTTATCAAATCAACACTTATAATCATAGATATGCATCATATCTTAGTAGTAAAAAAGGAAGTGGTTAATTAGCAAGTCATAGAGTTATTGAAGAATTGAGTACTCAAGCTTACTAATTCACCATTTGGCTCTCTAGTTGAATTAGTGAAAAAGGATGAAAGTTGGTGCATCTGTGTGGATTGTCGAGCTCTTAACAAAATCACTTGTGCAAATACGTATCCACTATAAAGAATTAACAATCTATTAGTCCAACTAAAGAAAGCATGACAATTCACAAAATTAGATGTTTAAGCAAGCTATCATCAATTACGCATTACAAAGGATGAAACATTGAAAAAAAACTTTTAAAAATCTATAAAGATTGCATGAGTGGCTAGTAATGGTGTTTGGCATGTGCAATGCTCAAGAAATAGTCATGTGACTAATGAATTGACTCCTTTTCCCTTAGAAGATTTTATGTTAGTTTACTTTGATGAAATTCTCATTTATAGTAATTCACATGCACAACATATAAAGAATTTATGGAAGGTGTTTAATATATTACATTCCCATCATTTATAGTTGAATGAGAAGAAGTGAGAGTATGCAAGAGAAAACATTTTATATTTGGAATATTAAGTGGAAATGGTGAAATAGACATTGATAACGAAAAGATTAATGCAACTAAGAAATGGTCTAGACCTCATGATGTTACCAATATCAGGGGTTTTCATGGAACTTGTCAATACCTAAGAAAGTTATTCAAAGGATTCTTTGAAAGAATAACACCATTTCATTCACCAACTTATCGACATCAAAAATTTCAGTGTGTAGAACTACATCAAAAGAGATTTCGATTATCAAAAGTAGTAATTTTTGAGACACTAGTTCTAGCTCTACCAATCTACAACATCCATTTGAGGTTCAAGTAGATGCGTAAGGGTAAGTTATCGATGTAGTTTAAATGGAATAAGGCAAGCCACTAGCATAATATTCTTAATCGCTACTAGGAGGATAAAAAAATCTAATCAATGATAAACAGTTGATTTGTTTACATCAATCCATATAACATTAGAGGCCATATTTCCATTGAAATTAATTCATAGTACATTCAAATCGTTGGACACTCCAATATTTGTAAGCTGAATCAATGCTACAACATGCATGACACTTTAAGTGGTCATCACACCTACAATAGTTCAGCCTGATTATTAAATATAAGACAGGCATTTGAGCAATCTTGTAAGTATGATTTCTCAACCTCCTTCAATCTTATAATGTTTAACAACTACTATGTAAATTTAACCTGTAGAATTTTAGGAGTAAGTTATGAAGTATAAAGATGGCCCCAACTTTTGCAAAATTTATCAAAAGGCAAAAGGAGGTAAATACTTCGAGTATTTTGCCCAAAATAAAGTGTTGTACATCAAGATGGTTATAAAAAATGATGCATAAGTGTAGCTCACATTACCAAGGTTTTGACACCACATGAATTTAGATGCCAAGAAATTTATTGATAGGTGAATACTTTTTGTTGCATCAAAACCATCAGATCATAAATAAGAACAGTATACACTACAACTAGTACAGAGAAGTCCTCAGAATAATATCTCAAATTATTTTATCAATGTTCAATAAATGACTTCATGAGGACATAATTTTCTATTTGTAGTGGTAGATAGAATTTCCAAGATGGTTAAAGCAATTTCATACAAATAAGGGATTACAAGTGAACAAGCAATTGCCCTTTTCTTCCAAAAAGTATGTGTCCCATTTATGGTTAGAGTAATGACATATTTTAGGTTTGATTATGCCATTGTTTTAGCTTTTGATAGCAAAAAATAAATTAAGAAACGAATAATTATATATATATAAATATAAAAGAAAGATATTTGTTCCTGTACATTGGAAAGCCTTCAATCAAGTCTTAAAAAAATTGACTTGTTTATATATTTGCATTATACAAAACTCAAAAAATAAAAAAAATTCTACCTTGAAAGCAATCAATCTTAAAAAAAATCAATTATTCTTGAAAAATTATTATACATTTTTTTACGCCTAATTCAAAAAATAAAATAAATAATTCCATCCTTATACAGCTATTCTACTTTTATCTTCATACATGTACTAAAATTTATTTGATAACAAGTCTTAATCTCATCCGCTTGAACACTTTTCATCAAAAATTGTCAAAACAAATAGAACTTTACAGTGCATGATGTACTGAAAAAAATTTGTCATTTGTTTAGAAAGATGAACAAACCCAAATTCAACAAAAACCTTAACAAAAAGAGAGAAAAAAATAGTAAAAGATGCATATGTGGCCATACTAGCTCTATGAAATAAATCAAACTACCACTGTGCATTAATCAATTGCATAAGAAACAGTTATCTTCATCCAACTAAATACCCTCTTTGAGTTACAACTTGAAGGAGAGGAAGAAGAAAGAAAGAAGAAAAGAAAAAAAGAAAATATGATGAAGGAGAAGGAGAAAGAGAAGATGCAGAAGAAGAAGAAGATGAAGAAGAATAAAAAGAAGATCAAGAAAAAAGAGGAGGAGAAGAAGAAGAAAGAATGAACAAGAAGATGGCAAAGAAGAGGAGGAAGAAGAAGAAGAAGAAGACTAAGAAGAAGATGATGATGAAGAAGTCGAAGAAGAATAAAAAGAAGATCAAGAAAATGGAGGATGATAAGAAGAAGAAGACGAAAGAATGAAGATGAAGACGACAAAGAAGAAGAAGAAAGTAAAGAAAGAAAGTAAGAAAGAAGAAGAAGAACAAGAAGAAAAAGAAGAAGAAGAAGAAGAAAAGAAGAAGAAGAAAATAATAATAATAATAATAATAATGTGATGGAGAAGATGAAGAAAAAAAGAATGAAAGAAAAGAAGAAGAAGAATACCAAGAAGAAGTAAAAGAAGCAGAAGGAGAAGAGGAAGCAGAAGAAAAATTAGAAAGAAAGAATGGATGAAAGAAGAAGTAGAAGTAGAAGCAGAAGGAGAAGAATCATAAGAATGAAAAGAAGAAGGAAAGAATGAATAAAAAGACAAATAAGAAGAAAAAGAAGATGAAGAAGAAGAGGAAAAAGATGATGATGGTGAAGAAGAAGAAGAGAAAGAACAATAAAGGAAAGAAATGAAAAAGTAGTAGAGGAAGAAGAATAAAAAGAAGAAGAAGAAAGAAAGAAAGAAAATGAAGAAGAATAAGAAGAAAAAGAATAAAAAAAGAAAGGAGGAAAGAAGAAGAAGATGATGAAGAAGAATAAGAAGAAGAAGAAGAAATAAAACAAGGTGAAAGAAAGAAAGAAAGAAAGAAATAGAAGGAGATGAACTAATTATAGTAGTAATAGAAGAAGATGAAGAAGGAAAGATGATAAAAATGAAGAAGAAAGAGAAGATGAAAAAAAAAGGATGAAGGAATGAATGATGGAAAGAAAGAAGGAAAGAAAGAAAGAAAGAAAGAAAGAAAGAAGAAAATGAAAGAAGAAAATGAAAGAAGAAGATGAAGAAAGTGTAGTAGAACTAATAGAAGAAGAAGAGGAAGAAGAAGAAGGAGAAGGAAGAAAAAAGAAAGAAGGTAAGAACAAGTAGAAGAAGAAGAAGAAAAAGACGCAAAAGAATAAGAAGAAGAAGAAGAAGAAAGAGAGAATGAAAGGAAGAAAGAAAAATAGAAGATCAAGAAGAAGTGGAAAGAGAGGAAGAAGAAGAAAGAAAGAAAGAATGAAGGGAAAAATAAATAAATAAAGAAAGATGAGGAAGAAGAAGAAGAAGAAGAAGAAGCAAAACTTAAAGTAGTAGAAGAAGAAGAAGAAAAAGAAGAAGAGAAAGAAGAAGAAGAACAAGAAGAAGAAGAAGAAGAAGAAGAAGAAGAAGAAGAAAGGAAAGAAGAAAAGAAAGAAAGAATGAATGAATCAAAGAGAAAAGAAGGAGAAGTAGAATAAGAACAATAAGAAGAAGATGATGATGATGACGAGGAAGAAGTTGATGATGAAGAAGAAGAAGAACTAGAAGAAGAAGAAAAAGAAAACCATGATGAAGAAGAAGAAACAACAAGATGAAGTAGAGGAAGAAGAAGAAGAAGAAGAATAAGAAGAAGAAGAAGAAGAAGAAGAAGAAGAGGAAGTTCAGGATGAAGAAGGAGAAGTGGAAGAAGAGGAGAAATTAAAATAAGTAGAAGAATATGAAGAAGGAGAGGTAGGAGAAGCAGAAAATGAGGAAGAAAAGTTTGAAAAGGAGAAGAAGAAAAAAAAGTAGATGGATTGGAAGAAATAATAAAAGAAGAAGAAGAAGAAGAAGAAGAGAAAATTCCCATCATTAATCATATCATATCAAGATATTCAATTTTTCTAATAAACTTTAGTGAGCGATGTAAGAAACGATGGATACCACTTTAAGAAGGGAAATTGCATGAAATGAGAGTATTATAATGTGTGAGCACTGTACGAAATGATGGATACCAATTTTAGTCAAGCATACTTACAGTTTATAATGTACATCACCCAAAAACATGGAATAAGAGTATTATATGTGTATGGCTTGCATATCGTATTCTGCATGGATTGATATTGTGAATCTATAGATACCAAAAATGTCTTTTTAGTTATATTGTGAATCTATAGATAAACCACTTAGGGAATTAGAAAATCTAGTATATTATGACATTTGATTTGATCAAAATTTCCATTTGATAGACTTAAACTAAAAAATTATCATCATATTCAACTTAATTAGGATACTATAGCTCTAACATGTGTCTTGGAAGATAACATGAAGCTCAAAATTATCTATCAAATACTTTAAAAGAAGATTTGATCCATGGTCTTGAAAGAAGAAACTTGAAACTCATGAAAAAATATAATTTTTTGTGGAATTAAAAATTCCACTTTGGCATGTTTATTATGTTATATATCACAAATACGATTGAAATGACACCATGGCATAACCATCAGTGTTAGTTGGGACCTAAAAGATGTCAAACATAATAATAAAATATCAAAAAAGAAATCTAGTACAAGATTTCTTTTTCAAGTAATTAATCATTTAATTCGATGTAGACTACTCATAATTTCACATTCTGATATTTTTGGTAAAAAAACCATAACCATAAAAGTGTAAAAAGTTAAAAAAGCAGAGAAAAAGGAAAATAAGAATGAATGATTGAAAGGATTGCCATTACTCATAACTTTAGTAAAGGGTACCATTTTGTCAGTTTCATTAAAAAAGTTGAAAAACTAGAATAATCCTTTTATTTATTTGGTGTAACTTCATGAGCCAAATGGGAGGAAAGTCTCACATATGATTATGTGTGTTTCTGTGTGTTTATGTATGTGTGTTTGTGTTGGGGGGAGGAATCCTATAGGAACTTATCTTAATTTTTTTTGCTTGCTCCATAACTAAAACACCTACTTTCTTATAATTATTGGATTCATTCTAATATGAAATACAATCTTGGAATTACAACATTCCTCTTCTTGTACAATGCTAGGTTTCTAGAAATTAGAAATTCAAAAACCATAATCAGGTCATGCGTAATTAGACAACAATCAACGAATTTGGATTAACAAATTATTATAAATAATTCATTGCTAAAATAGAAGGAATTGATAAACAAAAAAATTTCTAGAAATGAATATGAATAGGAAGATAAAAAAGAGAAGAAAATATTTATTTAGTTTATTTGATTTAGATAAATATTTTATTCAAATAAATATAGAACTAAAATTGAAGGTTTTGTGCCAATTACCAATTTTCCCTTCTAAGTTGAATCCAATCATTCAAATAGATAGTGGTAAATGAATGAGCTTGAATCCAAGAAAAATTTATAGGAGTGTCATCTATCGAAGCAATACTCTTATTAATGTATTAGTTACATGTAGATTTGCTCTGAGGAATTTGTAATGTGTTAAGGGAGACTGCTATAAGAGACCATAGATACACTTCTTGATAATAGGATCCACAGACAACTTATGAGGGATTATCATAACATGCTTTACAAGTAATTTTCTACAATAATTGAAGGTAAAGATGGAGTATTTCATGATTTTTCCTGGTAAATAAATAGATTCATTCAGCCATTATTATTGATACTTTGCTTTCATTATATCCATGTGTTTTTCTTCGAGAAATAGCAATAGAGCTCTTTCAAATATTTCTAATTCATGGTTTAATTAGACATGTCACTTCTAACATAGCTATTGCTAAATAAAATTAAAGAAAAATAACACATTAAATGGGAAATATATTTTGAAGCAAAGTAGGTGTCTATATTATTGAATAGAGTAAGCACTCAACATATGTTAGGCAGATAGGCAATCTAACTTGTTTTAGCAAAGTGGCATGCTATTTTTTTTACTCTTATTTCTTTGTATGGGCTTAAATGTATACTTTAATCGGGATCAAATGGATCTTCATGTGCCCTTACCTTTAGATGCTCAGGTAGATGATCATTTACTTATGTTTTCTAAAATGAATCCCTTATTTCCAACTATTGGGGAACTCGTTTGTGTACCAACTAAATATATGCATATTAACTCTATATGTTAATGATTGGGAATTCTTAAGGTATTTGCACAAATTGTTATAATCAATATAATGAGAGTTGCACAAATGACAAGAGGGACGCAGTTGATAATAAAGATTATCAGTGTATAAAAGAGAAAGAGCCATACCATTCTAGTTCTTATGATGTACTTGGAGCTTATAAGTAAAAATGAATCCATTTGGATAGTCATTTTTTTGCTCTAACGGAGATTAGATCAATACATTTTTGGCTTGAAAAAAGTTCCAATGAACTTCAATATGAATCTTTTGTAATTGTAATAAGATTTGCATAAGCTATCAAATAATAAGAAGTATTAAAGAGAAACATGTTTTATATACATATAAATGACTATTGCTCACCTTTTTTTTTTGAGAAATAGAGGAAGGGATATAAGGTATATAGTTTTTGCCTGGCCTACTCATAAGCTATCTAACTTCAAAATAAAAACTACAATGAATTTATTAAATGAATTTCCATACATGTTGCCCAGACTTGTTGGATTTTGCATTTCATTTTAATTTTTGTGAGAACAAAGATTAAGGGATGTTTTCCAATCACTATCCTAACCTCATTGTTGAACCTAACCTAATGGAATAAGGTGGTCATTAAAGTCAAATGGGTAGATTTTGCCTTTCAAAATAAGATCATAAATTGAACTACTATGAAAACATTTCTTAATATATTAATACATGATTTTTGAATGACATATACATCACATATCCTAGTTCAATTGAGAACTTTGCATTTCAAACAAGCTACTGCTACATCTATTCTATTAAGGAATTGATGAACATTTGACCATCCTAGCGAAGGGATGGTTAGTTCAAAATACTAAAAATATGTTTTATTTTAGAGAAAACTATCATTATGGGAATGTACGCACAGTTAAAAAGTTATGCCAATCTATTGAGAAGTTGTGTTGTAGAAGTTAATATGAGAGATGAGAAATGAAGCCTTAGTTTTAGGTGATTGATCCCTCTAGGCCAGTCCACTTACTATCCTTTTAATGGGTTAATGCAAATGCATCTTAAGTACATAAATTGGTAAGTATATGAGGATTAATGTTAGATGCTCAACAACAAATGATTAGTTTTTCCATTAAAAAAATTACAAGAAAGGATTTCTTTGATAGAACACATAATTTCTTGTTGCAGAGTCTGCAAAGGAATTGTATAAACCATGATATGAACTTTAGATGCTTCATATCTTAAGCATAGACTTGTTGAAGGACATCAATATGTTCTTTACATAGAATGAATTGTACTATTAAAAGTATATCCATGACTCCTGAAAAATGAGATAGAAGAGCAAATTTCTATCCAAAGAATAATGGGGTATGTATTAAGGGATAATACATATATCTGTCCTTGATGAATAACTACTTAGAATGAACATATTGGAATTGAGCTTGTTAATTAATCAATAACAATTTGAATAAACCCAATTCATTCTATGACCCCTTTTACTTACAAAAAATGTGTGTTAGATCTGTCAATTATGTTGAATGTGGGTCCCCCTCGTGGGGACCTTATTGAGTTGGGAGAAGTTGCAAGCATTATTATGGCTTATTCAATTGGGGAACCATGTACTCAAATGATATTATGAACTTTCATTCTAGTAGAATATTCACCAGTGGTACTATAAAAAATGTGGAAGCTCCCTCTAATGGAAAATTCGGAGTTGATGAGTAGTTTGTTCATTCAACACATACAGGTCATGTACACCATACTTTTATTTTTTTTTGTACATATGCATTAACTATTTAGTGTTAAAATATTCTACATAATGGGAATATTCTAACTAAAAGTCTGATTTTACTTCAAAATGAGCAATATGTAGAATTAAAAAAGTGATTGCGAAGTTTTGTAGCTGAATGTACTTTTCATTTTAGGTGGGTCCAAAAACAAATTTTTTCGAAGTTAGTAGGAGAAATGAATAAGCTAACTAATGTACAAGATGTGCCAATATATCCATATAGTAATATTGATTTGTTATAAAAAAACAAGTCATTTATGGACATTAACAAAAAGGTATATACAAATAAACCATAACATCATTTTCCTTTCATAATGATCAAGGTCAAAAGAATACTAATTCTTTTTGGGAAAAAAGATAAATCTTGGCTTCCACAATAATAATCAAACAAGACAAATATTTTGAATGTTTTGGTAAAAAAGATAAGGAAACTCTTGACTATTCAAAACTTGATCAAATTCTATGCGTTGGCTATAAGAATCCCATAAGATCTTCTATTTCTTAAGATAGTATTAATAACTCCCTTAAGGAAAAGAGAAGAAATAAAGAGACAATCTCATTATCAAATGATTATTGATAGTTTGATGATCATTAAATGGAGTATTTGATTGTTTATTTTATTATTGATCATTTATCATGGTTCTTTGCTTGATGATAACAAATGCTAAGAATTATTAATAAAATTATATGAGTGAATTTTTGGATTTTAAAAAATTGAAGCTTATGTCTTAGGGAGAATTTTAAAAAGAAAAAATGATAAAATCTCACAAAGATCATCTCTATTAGAGTTATAACTAGCAAAAGAATATACTTTAAATTTAATTTAATAATTTATTTCAAAATTAACATGCAAAAATTAATTTTCATTCATTAGAAAATAGAATTCTATGAAAAAAGATGTGCCACACAAGAACTTCTCAAGAGACCACCATCCTGATACTATTATTGCCCAAACGTGCTTAACTTTGGAGTTCTAAAGAGATCCAATGCCATAGTGCTTATCTGGTCGCACATCCATGCATAAGATAAAAAAGCAAAATTGTGTTGTTTGATTTTAAGATAAGGAAAAATTTTGAAAAATTTCTAAATTATTTAATATATGCACTTCTTTAAAAAAATTTATACTTATTATACATGTCATAATATTTTATAGTATGAATATTTATTTGTATATACTTAATAAAAAACTAAATAGACTATAAGTTTTTATTACTTTGGCATTAATATATAAGATTTCTTACGTCATATTATTAGTTGTATAAATAAACAATTAAATTATCTAATAAATATAAATGAAAAATAATTTATATTTTTGAAGAATATTATATGTTAAAATATATAATAAAAAAGATATTTTAAACAATATTAATTTATGTGTTGAAAAAGAGATTGTTGAGATAAAGATAATAACTCTCTAAGAGAGAGAAAATCACAAATTGATAATAACAAGATAAAGAGGATAACAAAAGTAGAGAGAGATGAGAGATGATTTATGTAGAGAAAAAGAAAAGAAATAACAATAAAGAAATAGAAAGTAAATGAAAAAGTGAAAGAGAGAAATAAAAAGGTTGAGAAGAATAGAAGAGGTAAGGGGCCTAACAAAAATATAAAGAGCTAAAGAATGAAGAGATAAATAAAACAATGATAATACGAGTTAGAAAAAGAGAGAGTGTGAGAGATATTATGATAAAGAGAAAAAATGAGACAGATAAGTTAATAAATTTTTTTTTAATTAAAATTATAATATTTATAAATTAGAAACAATACGTCATATATAATATTTAATGATATTAAAATATTAAAACTATGAGAAGTTTATTATTATTTTATAATCTTCAAAATATTTAGAAAATATTTTCACTATTAATTTAATATTATTTTATTCACACATGAAAATAAAAAAATAATTTAATAATATATATTATAAATATTTTAATTTATTATCTTTTTATGATGTAATTTTAAAGATAAATATGTATAATATTTAATATTTTTGATATAATTTAAAATTCTAATTCTTCATAAAATAATATTTCTATATTTAAAAAGCTTTATACATAACAGATATATGCAATCATAAACTTAAACTAATTCGAATTTATTATAATTCAGATAAGTAATTCTATTAAATATTGAACAAAATTAAAGTTATTATTTTACTATATCATATGATGTGATATATTTATTATTACATAAAATTGATAAAAATATTACAAAATTATTATTGATATTAATTTTAAAAGAAGAAATATAAATAATCTTTTCTAAGAAATTATTTTTTAAAACATTAATATATTGTAGAAATTAATTATCATCATTCAAAAAATAAAATCTCTAAAAAATATGTGTAACATAAGAACTTCTCAAGAGATCACTTATCCCAACACTAATCTAACTCAAGAATGCCTAACTGTGGAGTTCTAATGAGATCAAGTGCCATATTGCTGTTGTTACACATTCATGTTTAAGAAAAAAAATGAAGTTGTGTTGCAAGCCTTTAAGATAATCAATAACTTCTAAACTTTTTCAGATTATCTAATATGTGCGCTTCTCAAAAATATTTTATGCTTCTTGCATATCCCATAACATTTTATACTATCATTACTTTATTTCTATATAATTAACAAAAAAATATATAGGCTATTATTTTTGATAACATAGAAATAAAAAAGATTTTTTATATTATATTATGATTTCTATAAATAAGAAATCAAATTACTTAACAAAAATAATTTGTAAATTATTATTTATTAAAAATATTATATATTAGGCAATATAAGATGATAGACTTATTAAATTTTTTTAAATTTGTATTGAAAAATAAATGATTGAAAAAGACAACTATTCTTTATGACAAAAAGTCACTAGTTGATCATAGAAAAATAGGGAGGAAATAAGCAATAAAGAGATATAGTAGATAATTCAACAAAGAGTAAAAGAAAAAGAGAACATAGAAGAGATAAAGAGAATAAATGAATAAGTAAAAGAAAGAGAGAAAAATGCAAAAATAAAGAAGGATAGTGGAGAGGAAGAGACTAAGAAAAATATAAGATAAAGAATGAAGATATAAAATAAAAAAATGATAATAATAGTGAGAAAGAAGAAAGAGATATTGAGACATATTATGGTAAAGAGAAAAAAGTGAGAAAACTAATTTAAAAAAAATTAAATTTTTGTAATCAAACTTATAACATATATTAAATATGGCAAGTAAACCATATATTATATTTAATAATAATAAAAATAAAAAATTTGAGGTTTACTACTATTTTAGAATATTAACAAAATTTAGAAAAATTTTTAATTATTAATTAATATTAATTTTTTTGTACCTAAAATTAAGAAAGTTAAAAAATATTATATATTATGCTTATTCTAATATATTATCTTTATATGATGTGACATAGATGCATAATATAAACAACATTTAACATTAATAACATAATTTTTTATTTTTAAAATTAAATAATATTATATTACTATATTTAAAAAATTCTACAAATAACACATATGTAGTATTATAAAAACAAATTAATTTTATTTTATTATAGATAATATAAGTTTTTTTTTAGAATTAAAATAAATTAAAGCTATTAACATATTATGTCAATTATCATGCCATATTTATTATTATTGGAATTTTACAATAATACTATAAAGATATTATTAGAAATTAATTACTAAAATTCTAATTACAAATAATTATATATAAAAATTTATTTTTTTCAATTAATATGTGAAAAAAGTTATCATTCATTACAAAAATTGAGTATTACAAACTAAATTATCTTTCACGAGCCTATTAAAGATAAAATGCCATTGTTGTGTGATTATCTTTTTAAATGTTATTAACTATTTCTTAAATATTCTAATTTATCAACATATACACTTTTTACTGAAATTTTTGATATTGATCATAATAATTTGCAAGTTTTATATTTTATTTATATAAAATGAATAAAAAATGATATGAACTATGATTTTTTATAAATTTGACAATAATACATAAATTTTTTTTCATTATGTTATAAATAATATAAATCAAAAATTAAATTATGTAATAAATTAGAATACTAAAATGTATATTAATCATAAATCTTATGTATTAAAGTTTTGAAATTGATAGATTTTTCAAATATTATTAATTGAAGGGCTTGAGTAGAGATAATATAGAAAGAGATAACTGATTAATAAAAGAGAGAGAAAGATAAAGATTAATAGGAGTAAAATAAAGAAACAAAAGTTATAGAGAGAGATAAGAGATGATTTAATGAAGAAGAAAAGAAACAAGAGAACATAAAGAAGATAGAGAGTAAAAATAAATAAGTAAAAGACAGAAATAAAAACATAGAGAACTTATAGCATTTATTAAATATAATATATTAGTCATATATAGTATTTAATAAAAATAAAATATAAATAATATTTACTTTTTTATTATTTTTAAATATTATGAATATTTAAAGATTATTTTGACTATTAATATTATATTATATTTTTCATATTCTAATTAAAAATAATATAAATACTATAATATACAATATTTATATCATGTAATATGTATAATAAATATAAATAATATTTACTATTACTAGTGTAATTTTAGATTTTAAATATTCTATAATATCATATTTCTATATTTAAAAAATTTTACACAAAGCATATACATATTATTATGAACATAAATAAATTCTAAATTATTATAATTAACATAAGTTTGTTTGCTCAATATTTAACTAAATTGAAGTTATTGTTTTATTATATCATATGATGTGTAATATTTATTATTATATAAAATTGATAACAATGTTATGAAGTTATTATTAAAACGTAGCTACAAAAGTGGTAATGATAAACAATAACATATAATAATTTATTTTTTTAACATTAATATAAAAAAATTATTTTTCATTCATTAGAAAATAAAATTTTATGAAAACATATGTGCAACACAAGAACTTCTTAAGAGGTAACGCATCACAATACTACTCGTGCTCAAGCTTGCTTATGTTGGTTGTTCTAATAAGATCTAGTGCAACAATTTTGGTACAGTCACACAAGCATTGAAGAGAAGCAATATCGAAGTGGTGTTGTTAGCCTTTAAGATAACATACATTTTCAAAAGGTTTCCAGATTAACCAATATATCCACTTTTAAAAAACTTTTATGCTTATTATATAATTTATAATATTTTGTAATATCTTTATTTTTTTTATATATAATTGAAAAAATTATTTATATTATTACTTTTATAATGTATACATTAGTAAATAAGATTTGTTTACATTATATTATAAATTTTTTAAGGAAGAAATTAAATTTCTTAATAAATATAAATTTAAAATATAAATTTAAAAAACATATTATATATTAAACTATTTAACATGAAATATTTCTCAAATATTTTTAATTTATGTGTTCAAAAAAGATGATAATGATAGAGACAATCATTCTCTAAGAGAGAAAGAAAGAAAAAAATTATAATAATAAAATAAAGAGGAAAATAATAAAAGAGTAAGATGAGAGAAGATTTAACATAAAAGAAAATAAAAGATAGAACATAGAAGAGATAGATAAAATAAAAAAGAAAGTAAGAGATAGAGAAAGAATGAGAAAGTATAGAATGATAGAGAAGAGAGACTAAGAAGAATATAAGAAGATAGAGATAAAAGAAATAAGTAAAAAAATGAGAGGAGGAGTGAAAATGAAGAGAGAGAATATGTGAGACATTAATAAAGAGAACTAAAAAATAATATTTAATAATAATAAAATATAAAAACAATTTGAGGTTTAATACTATTTTAAAATATTAAAAATATTTGGATAATATTATTATTATTAATTTAATAATTTATTTTTCTTACAAAAAATGTAATTAAATAATATATATTACGATTATTCTGATATATTATCTTTATATGATGTAACATATATAATAAATAAAAGGAAAATTTAAAATTAATGATATAGTTTTAGTTTGTTAATATTAAATAACATAACAATAATATATTTAAAGATTGTTTACATTCTATAAATATGCTTTTTATAAACATAAAACAATTATAATTTATTTTTATTAATGTAATTTATTTTTTAATACTAAACTAAATTAAAGCTATTTTTTATTATATCATATGAAGTGTCATATTTTTTTATTACCTGAGTTAAATAATAAAGTAATAAATTTATTGTAAAAAAATTAATTACTGAATTTTTTTCACAAAGAATCATTTATATTTATTTATTTTTTTAAAAGTAACATGCTATAAAAATTAGTTATCATTCATTAGAGAAAGGAATGTTTTTAAAAAAATATATGCATATCATGAGAACTCTCAAAAAGTAACCCATCCCAATAATACTCTTACCCAAGCTTGGTTAACTTTGAAGTTCTAGTGAGATCCACTGCTATGATGTTGTCATGGTCACTCATGCATACAAAAGATAAAGTAACATAATTGTGTGATTATTTTTTTAAATATTATGGTCCATTTGTAAAATGTTCTAAATTATCAAGTATATACAATTTTTAATATACTTCATGGTTACTATATTACCAATAATATTTCCTAATATTAATGTCTTTTTCATGCAAAAAGAATTAAAAATGACATAAACTTTGTTTTTGATAAAGTTGGCATTAATACATTAAAAATGTTTCGTTTATGTTATCATTGTTATTAATAAAAATTTTAATTTTGTAATCATTACAAATAGTAAAATATATATTAATTATAAATTGTATATTAAACCATGCAAAATGACTAATTTCATAAATATTATTAATTGATGGGCTAAAAAAGAGGTAATGGAGAAAGGGATAACTAATTCGTAAAAGTGAGAGAGAAAGTCAAGGAGCAATAAGAGCGAAATAAACAAAAAGTTTAGTTTTAGGGGGAGGTCAGAGACAATTTAATTAGGATAAAAACAGAAGAACAAACATGAAAAAGATGGAGATAATGAATAAATAAGTAAAAGAGAGAGAAATAAGAAAATAAAAATAGATAATGGAGAGAGACCATAAAAATATAAGTAGATTGAGTGAAAAGAGAAATAAGAGAATGGTAAAAAGAGAGAATAATATGAGAATATGAGAGGTATTGAGATAAAAAGAAATGAGATAAATAATTAAATAAAAATCTAATCTTAATAACTAAACTTATATTATTTTTTAAATATAACAACTTAATCATATATAATGTTTATTAAAAATAAAGTAATAAAATATATTTGTTTACTATTATTTTAGAATACTAACAATATTTAAGAAATATTTTGACTATTGCTTTAATATTGTATTATTCATATTAAAATAAAAATTAATTGAATTAAAAAATATAAATATTCGAATATATTTCTTTTGTTATGTAGTAGAAATAATAAACAAATATATCATTTGGCATTAATAAACTTTTTTTCGATTTGTAATATTAAAAAATATAATATTTCCCTATTTAAAAATTCTATATATAACATATATATACTATTATAAACATAAATAAATTCTAATTTACCATATATAATATAAGTTATTTTTCTTAATATTGAACTAAATTAAAGTTATTATTTAACTATATCATATTTGTTGCCAAATTTATTATTATATAAAATTCATAATATTGTTATAAAGTTATTATTAAAAATTAATTGCAAAAGAGGTAATTATTAGAAACCCTTTTAAGAATTTATTTTCTTAACTTTAACATGTAAAAATTAATTATCATTCATTACAAAATAGAATTCTATAAAAAAAATCTATGCAACACAACGACTTCTCAATAGGTCATCCATCACAATAGTACTCTCACCCAAGCATTCTTAAGTGTGGAGTTCTAATAAACTCCATTGTCATAATGCTTGTGTGGTTCATTCATAAGAAAACAAATCGAAGTTGGGTTGTTAGATTTTAAGGCAACAAAAATTTTTAAAATTTCGTAAATTAAATAAATATTGATTATTTAGAAAAAGGTGTCCTGACTATTTATTTCATAATGTTTCATAGCATCAATATTTTATTTAAATATAATTAAGAAGAAACTATAAAGACTTCTTTTCTATGTCACATAAATTATTACGTATGATTTTCTTACATTATATTATTGTTCCAATAAATAAAAAATAAAATTAGTTAATAAATATAATATATATATATATATATATATAAATTTTTGCATATTAAAATAAGCAATATCAGAGATTTCTTAAATAATTCTATTTTATGAGTTCAAAAAGAGATGACAGATTTGAAGATAACTATTCTCCAAATAACAGAGAAAGTCACAAATTAATTATAGCAAAATAGTGTAAAAAATAATAAAAGAGGGAGATGGGAGATGATTTATTAAAGTGGGAAAGAAAAGAGAACATAGATGAGATAAAAAGAAAACATAAAAAGTTAAAGAAAGAGATAGAAGTAAGAATGTAGAGAAGGATTGAGAAGAGATAAGCTAAGAAAAACATAAGGAGATAAAGAATGAATAGACAAGTAAAAAAATAATAATAAGACATATAATGAGGGGAAAGAGTATGAGAGACTTTAAGATAAAGAGACAAAAGTTCAAAAAATAATTTAATAAAAATTAATTTTTGATAATTAAACTTATAATATCTATTAATTATAACAAGTAAATCATATACAATATTTAGTAAGAATAAAACATAAACAATATTTAAGTTTTATTGTTATTTTAGAATATTAAAAATATTTAGAGAATGTTTTACTATTAATTTAATATTATCTTTTTTATTGCAAAAATTTTAAAAGATAATTAAATAAAAAATACCATAATTATTATAATATATTATCTTTATTAATATAACATAGATAAGAAATATAAATTATATTTAACATTAATCTTATAATATTAGATTGCTAATATTCAACAGCATAATATTACTCTATTTTAAAACTTCTACATGCAACATATATATACATTTATAAACATAATTTTTTTTATTATTTATTATTACTAATTTACTTTATATTTCCTAACATTAAACTAAATTACTATTATTATTTTATTGTATCAACTAATGTATCGTATTTAATGTAATATAAAACTAATTATAATGTTTTAATGTTATTATTAAAAAATAATTAATAAAATTTAATTACAAATTACGATTTGTAATAATTTATTTCTTTTAAAAAGGAATGCAATGGAAAAATATTTGTAACATGACGATTACTCAGGAGGTCACCCCATCCTAATATTACTCTCACCCAAGTGTCGCTAAGGTTTGAGGTCTGGCATTAAAATACTATTTTTATTGGACATGCATGTATAAAAAAAATAGAGGTTCTGTTGCTAGCCCATAAGATAATAAAGAATTTCTATAGTTTTTTTAACATATCTAATATATGTAATTTTTTAAAAAAAAATTACTCTTTTTTTATATATCATAATATTTTATAATACTAAAATTGTATTTATATATAGTTAAAAATAACATTTATAGATAATAATCTTTTTGTAATCTAGATAATAATATATAAGATTTTTTTTATGTTACATTATAATTTCTATCAACAAGAAATTACGTTACTTAATAAAAATAAATTACAAAAGAAATATTATAAAAAATATTATATAGTAAACAACACAACATGAAAGATGTATTAGATACTGTTAATATTTGTTTTGAAAAATAGATGGTGGAGATAAAAAAAATTATTCTTTAAGAGAGAGAGAAAATCATAAATTGGTAATAGAAAAATAGAGAAGAAAATAGTAATGGAGAGAGATGAGAGATTTTTAAACGAAGAGGAAAAAATGGGAGAAGATAAAAGAAATAAAGAGAATAAATAAAATAATAAAAATAGATAGAAAAATAAGAAAAAAAGAAGGATATAGGAGAGAGAGAGGCAAAGAAAAATATGATAAAAAGCATGAAGAGTGAAATAAAAGAATGATAGGAAAATTGACAAGAAAGATAGAATATGAGAGATATTGTGATAAAGAGAAAAAAGTTGGAAAAAAATTCAAAAGAAATAAATTTTAAAAATAATTATAATATATTTTAAATATAGCAAGTAAATCCTATATAATATTTAATAATAAATAAATATAAAAACTATCTAATATTTATTTTTTATTTTTAAATATTAAAAGTATTTAAAAAATAGTTTGACTATTAATTGACTATTTTTGTCATACTTAAAATTAATAATGTTAATTAAATAATAAATATTATAATTATTCAAATATTTTATTTTTATATGATGTATTGTAGACAAATAATATAACTAATATTTAATAATAATGATATAATTTTAGATTTTTATGATTAGTAATAATATATCATCATATTTAAAAAAATTCTATCCAATCCATATATATATACTAAAATAAGTTTAAATTAATTTGAATTTATTATAAAAAATTTCAGTTATTTTGCTTAATATTAAACTAAATTAAAGCTATTAATTTATTATATAGATGGATTTGTTATATTTATTATTATATGAAATTAATAATAATGTTAATTAGTTATTACTGAAAATTATTTACAAAAATTAAAGTTACAAACAATCAATTATAATAATTTATTTTTTTAAAATTAACTTGCTGTAAAAATAAATTATCATTCATTAGGAAAATGAATGTTATAAAAACATTTATATAACGTGAGGACTTCTCATGTGGTCATCCATCCCAACACTAATCTCACCCAACAATTCTTAATTTTGGAGTTCTTTTAAGATCCACTATTATTATGTTAGTATTGTAGTACATGCACACAAAAAATAAAATATCATAAATAGGTGATTATTTTATTAAATATTATGAACTATTTCAAAAATTTCCCATTATCAATAATTTATTTATATAAAATGAATAAAAATAAATTACTATTATTTTTGATAAAGTAGATATTAATACATGACATTTTTTTCCAACATAATAACATTCTTATAAATAAAAAATTAAAATATGTTATGAATAAAAAAATATATATATATTTATCATAAATATAATATATTAAAATATTTAAATTGAGATATTTCATAAATATTTTTAAATCATGGGTTAGAAAAGAGATAATATAGGAAGAGATAACTATTCTACAAAGAGAGAGTTAAAGATTATTAAAAGAAAAAAAAGAGAGTAATAGTTATGGAGGCAGATTGATTAGAGATGATTTAGTGATGAAAAAAATAAATGAGATAATATAGAGGAGATAGAGAGAATAAATAAATAAGTAAAGGAGAGAGAAATAAGAAAATAGAAGAGGATAAAGGATAGAGAAAATTCATGAAAAATATGACATGTTAGACATATATAACATTTAATTAAGATAAATTAAAAAAAAATTATTTTAATTTTTATTATATAATATTATTAATATTTAAATATTATTTTGATTATTAATTTAATATTATATTTTCATATTTAAAATAAAAATATTATAATTATTCTAATATATTATATTTATATCAAGTAACACAAATAATAAATACAATTATTATTTAATAATAACATTAATTGTTTTTTAAATTTCTAATATTTTATATTATAATATTTCTATGTTTAAGAAATTCGAAAAATAGTATGTATACTATTATAAAAAGAAAATTAATTCTAATTTATGATAATTCATATAAAGTTTTTTTTCTTAACATTTTAAGCTAAAGTTTTTAATTTATTATATCATATGAAGTGCCATATTTATTATTATATAAAATTCATAATGACTTTATAAATTTATTTTTAAAAATTAATTACAATAACTTTTAATTATAAAAAATCATTTATAAGAATTCTTTTTTGCATTAACATATAAAAAAAAAATTCATTCTTTAGAAAATGTGCA